>SJYW01048548.1:1333737-1363779 GCA_006410735.1 Raphicerus campestris
AAGCTCAACATTCAGAAAACGAAGATCATGGCATCTGGTCCCATCACTTCATGGGAAATAGATGGGGAAACAGTGGAAACAGTGTCAGACTTTATTTTTGGGGGCTCCAAAATCACTGCAGATGGTGATTGCAGCCATGAAATTAAAAGACGCTTACTCCTTGGAAGGAAAGTTACGACCAACCTAGACAACATATTAAAAAGCAGAGATATTACTTTGCCGACGCAGGTCCGTCTAGTCAAGGCTATGGTTTTTCCTGTGGTCATGTATGGATGTGAGAGTTGGACTGTGAAGAAAGCCGAGTGCCAAAGAATTGATGCTTTTGAACTGTGGTGTTGGAGAAGACTCTTGAGAGTCCCTTGGACCGCAAGGAGCTCCAACCAGTGCATTCTGAAGGAGATCAGCCCTGGGATTTCTTTGGAAGGAATGATGCTAAAGCTGAAACTCCAGTCCTTTGTCCACCTCGTGCAAAGAGTTGACTCATTGGAAAAGACTCTAATGCTGGGAGGGATTGGGGGCAGGAGGAGAAGGGGACGACAGAGGATGAGATGGTTGGATGGCATCACTGACTTGATGGACGTGAGTTTTGAGTGATCTCCAGGAGTTGGTGATGGACAGGGAGGCCTGGCGTACTGTGATTCATGGGGTCGCAAAGAGTTGGACACAACTGAGGAACTGAACACATAAGCTTCCAAAGAGTGTATTCTGCACTTATGGCAGTAGTCATGTTTGTTAATTATATTATTCAAATTCCTAACACACTTGCCTTTTTGGGGTCTGCTTATTCTACTCAAGGAGGTGTGTTAAGATCTCTAATATTCCCTGTCCATTTCCTTTTAAATAGTTGTCTTTTTGTCCTTTATGAGTTTTGAGGTGTATATCAATTTGGAGTTGTTCTAACTTCCTGGTTAACTGAAATCACTTTATCATTATGAGATAACCCTCTTTACTCCAAATAATAGTTTCTGCCTCGAGGTCTACTTCTGAGGTTAGTGTGACTATGTGAGCTGTTGGCCTATGTTCTCTCCCTCCCTGGTGGCTCAGAGGTTAAAGTGCCTCCCTCCAATGCGGGAGACCCGGGTTTGATACCTGGGTCCGGAAGATCCCCTGGAGAAGGAAATGGTAACCCATTCCAGTATTCTTGCCTGGAAAATCCCATGGATGGAGAAGCCTGGTAGGCTACGGTCCATGGGGTCACAAAGATTTGGACACGACTGAGCAACTTCACTTTCACTTTCATTGTGTTTGGTACAGAGCTCAGTTCAGTGACTCATTTGTGTTCAACTCTTTGTGACCCCATGGACTGCAGCACGCCAGGCCTCCCTGTCCATCACCAACTCCAGGAGCTTACTCAAACTCATGTCCATTGAGTCAGTGATGCCATCCAACCATCTAATCCTGTCTTCCCCTTCTCCTCTCACCTTCACTCTTTCCCAGCATCAGGGTCTTTTCAAATGAGTCAGCTCTTAACATCAGGTGGCCAATATATTGGATTTTCAACTTCCGCATTAGTCCTTCCAATGAATATTCAGGTCTGATTCCTTTAGAATGGACTGGTTGGATCTCCTTGCAGTCCAAGGGACTCTCAAGAGTCTTCAACACCATAGTTCAAAAGCATCAATTCTTCAGCACTCAGCTTTCTTTATAGTCAAAACTCTCACATCCATACATGACCACAGGAAAAACCATAGCCTTGACTAGACGGACCTGCGTCGGCAAAGTAATATCTCTGCTTTTTAATATGTTGTCTAGGTTGGTCGTAACTTTTCTTCCAAAGAGCAGGGATCTTTCAATTTCATGGCTGCAGACACCATCTGCAGTGATTTTGGAGCCCAAGAAAATAAAGTCTGACACTGTCTCCACTGTTTCCCATCTATCTGCCATAAAGTGATGGGACTGGATGCCATGATCTTCGTTTTCTGAATGTTGAGTTTTATGCCAACTTTTTCACTCTCTTTTTTTCACTTTCATCAAGAGGCTCTTTAGTTCACTTTCTGCCATAAGGGTGGTGTCATCTGCATATCTGAGGTTACTGATATTTCTTCCAGCAATCATGATTCCAGTTTGTGCTTCTTCCAGCCCAGCGTTTCTCATGATGTACTCTGCATGTAAGTTAAATAAGCAAGGTGACAATATACAGCCTTGATGTACTCCTTTCCCGATTTCAAACCAGTCTGTTGTTCCATGTCCTGTTCTAATTGTTGCTTCTTGACCTGCATACCGATTTCTCAGGAGGCAGGGAGGTGATCTGATATGCTCATCTCTTGAAGAATTTTCCACAGTTTGTGGTGATACACACAGTCAGAGGCTTTGGCATAGTCAATAAAGCAGAATTTTTTTTTTTGGAACTCTCTTGCTTTTTCAATGATCCAGTGGATGTTGGCAGTTTGATCTCTGTCTTTTCTGAATCCAGCTTGAACATCTGGAAGTTCACGGTTAACTTACTGTTGAAGCCTGGCTTGAAGAATTTTGAGCAGTACGTTGCTAGAGTGTGAGATGAGTGAAATTATGCGGTAGTTTGAGCATTCTTTGGCATTGCCTTTCTTTGGAATTGGAATGAAAACTGACCTTTCCAGTCCTGTGGCCACTGCTGAGTTTTCCAAATTTGTTGGCATATTGAGTGTAGCACTTTCACACCGTCATCTTTCAGGATTTGAGATAGCTCAACTGGAATGCCATCACCTCCACTAGCTTTGTTCGTAGTGATGCTTCCCACTTCACATTCCAGGATGTCTGGCTCTAGGTGAGTGATCACACCATCGTGATTATCTGGGTCGTGAAGGAAGATCTTTTTTGTACAGTTCTTCTGCGTATTCTTGCCACCTCTTAATATCTTCTGCTTCTGTTAGGTCCCTACCATTTCTGTCCTTTATTGTGCCCATCTTTGCAGGAAATGTTCCCTTGGTATCTCTAATTTTCTTGAGGAGATCTCTAGCATTTCCCATTTTATTGTTTTCCTCTTTCTTTGTGTTGATCAGTTAGGGAGGCTTTCTTATCTCTGTTATTCTTTGGAACTCTGCGTTCAAATGGGTGTATCTTTCCTTTTGCCTTTTGCTTCTCTTCTCTTCTCAGCTATTTGTAAGGCTTCCTCAGACAACCGTTTTGCCTTTTTGCATTTCTTTTTCTTGGGAACGGTCTTGATCCCTGCTTCCTGTAAAATGTCACGAACCTCCGTCCATAGTTCTTCAGGCCTTCTATTAGATCTAATCCCTTGAATCTGTCATTTCCACCTTACAATCATAAGGGATTTGATTTAGGTCATACCTGAATGGTCTAGTGGTTTTCCCTACTTTCTTCAATTTAAGTCTGAATTTTGCAATAAAGAGTTCATGATCTGAGTCACAGCCAGCTCCCGGTCTTGTTCTGGCTGACTGTATAGTTTCTCCAACTTTGACTGCAAAGAATATAATCAGTATGATTTCGGTATTGACCATCTGGTGATGTCCACGTGTACAGTCTTTTCTTGTGCTGTTGGAAGAAGGTATTTGCTATGACCAGTGTGTTCTTTTGGTAGAACTCTATTAGCCTTTGCCCTGCTTCATTTTTTGCTCCAAGGCCAAATTTACCTGTTACTCCAGATATCTGTTGAGTTCCTACTTTTGCATTCCAGTCCCCTGTAATGAAAAGGACATCTTGTTTGTGTGTTAGTTCTAGAAGGTCTTCTAGGTCTTCACAGAACTGTTCAGCTTCTTCAGCATGACTGGTTGGGGCAGAGACTTGGATTACTGTGATATTGTTGAATGGTTTGTCTTGGGAATGAACAAACATCATTCTGGCGTTTTTGTGATTGCACCCAGGTACTGCATTTTGGACTCTCTTGTTGACCATGATGGCTACTGCATTTCCTCTAAGGGATTCTTGCCCACAGTAGTAGATATAATGGTCCTCTGAGTTAGGATTCACCCATTCCAGGCCATTTTAGTTCACTGATTCCTAAAATGTCGACATTCACTCTCCTGTTTGCTGTCATCTCCTGTTTGACCACTTCCAATTTACCTTGAGTCATGGATCTAACATTCCAGGTTCCTATGCAGTATTGTTCTTTACAGCATTGGACTTGACTTCCATCACTAGAATAGGACATTATCAATGTGTTGTTCACATGAATGTCACTGTTTATTTTTCAAATGTGAAACAATATATGTGCTTTGTATATATCAAATAAGTGTTTCATTTTGCCTGTTTTTAGTATATATAGACTATATTATTTTTGCATTCAATCTCAAGTTTTTGAGACTTATCCATGTTGTACTCATTGAGTTTTCCCTGCTGTATAGTACTTCCACTATATAAATAATACTCTAGGAGACCTCATTCGGTCCCACACGTCTTACAAATATTGTCTTCCCCAAATTTATATTTCCAGGTTAACCTTTCCTTTAAGTCAGTGTCTCTACTTTGATACAAGGATCTCAGTTTACCAACCAGAAGATAATTCTTGATTTCCTACTCTCCTGTTTCCCAATCTGTTCCTTTTTCAGTGTTCCATGTCTGCTCATGACACTTCACCCAGCTCAGCAAGAGCCAAAATGGAGATGGAGACACATTTGGCTTTATTTTCCCCCAGATCTGTTTTGTATTTTTATTATTTGCAGTAACATCAAACCATCCATTTACAAATTTTCTGGTCTGCAAACAGATGGAGACTCAGGTTGGATACCTGGTTTCGGGAGGAAATGCAACCCATTCCAGTGTTCTTGCCTGGGAAATCCCACGGACAGTCTGTCAATCTAGTTTATGGAGTCACAGAAGAGGAAGACATGACTTTGCGACTGAATGACGACAAGGGCAATCAGTAGCATATATATGTCAATCCCAATCTCCCAGTGCTCCCCTCCCCTTTCCTCCTTGGTATCTGTATATTCGTTCTCTACATCTCTATTTTTGCTTTGCAAATAAGATCTGTACCATTTTCCTAGACTCCACATATATGGGTTAATATACAGTATCTGTTTTTCTGACTTCACTGTGCATCACACTCTCTAGGTCCATCCATGTCTCTACGAATGACACCATTTTGTTCCTTTTTGATGGCTGAGTGATATACCATTATATAAATGCACCACATCTTCTTTATCCTTTCCTCTGTTTACGGACATTCAGGTTGCTACCGTGTCCTGGCTACTGTTAACACTGTTGCCGTGAATGCTGGTGCACCTGTCTTGTTGAATCCTAGTTTTCTCTGTGTGTATGCCCAGTAGTAGGATTGCTGGTTCATACGGCAGTTCTATTTTTAAGGATCCTCCATACTGTTTTCCATCAATTTACACTCCCAGTAAGAAGGTTCCCTTCTCGCCTTACCCTCTCCAGCATTTATTCTTTGTAGAGTTTCTGGTGATGCCTATTCTAACCAGTATGAGGTGATACCTCATTGCAGTTTTGATTTACATTTCTCTAAAAATTAGCAGTGTAGAGCATCTTTTCATGTTTGTTGGCCATCAGTATCTCATCTTTAGAAAAATGTCAGCTTAGGTCTTCCACCCTTTTTTTTCTTTTGGATTGGGCTGGTTTTATTTTATTTTATTTTTTTTTCCTATATTGAGCTACATGAATTGCTTGTGTATTTTAGAGATTAATCATCTGTCAGTTGCTTTGTTTGCAAATATTTTCTCCCATTCTGAGGGTTGTCTTTTTGTCATAGTTTCCTTTGTTGTGCAAAAGCTTTTAAGTTTAATTAGGTCCTATTTAGTTTTTATTTTCATTATGCTTAAGTGGGTCAAAAAAGATCTTGCTGTGATTTATATTAGAGTGTTCTGCCTGTTGTTTCCTTTAAGAGTTTTATAGTGTCTGGCCTTATATTCAGGTCTTTAATCCATTCAGAGTTTATTTCTGTCTGTGGTATTAGGGAATGTTTCTAATATCATCCTTCTTCATATAGCTGTCCAGTTTTCCCAGCAGGTGAGTCCCAAGAGGCAGTTATTGATGTCTGACACTGACTTGTTGGATGGCAAGTATTTTCTGTTAATTGGCACAACTCAAGTTTCTGCCTCACATTGTCTAGTCTGATAACACATCCTCCTACAGTCAGTTTGGATGATGCCAGCAAGTGTTCTGGGAAACTGGGTCTATCTTTAATCAGGACGTGTAAGCTTGTACTAAGTATCTGGAACAGTGCTTTTTATTTTTCTGTAATTTCTATTATGTTCTTATAGTCTCCCCACTTTTGCCTCTAAGTGGTCACATTCCCAAACAGATTTACTGTGTGCTATGTAGAATGGATGTTCTATGTAAAGTCAAAAATTTCTTTTTGATCTTCTATTGAATCTGACATAAATTCTCAATAATGGAAAAAACCATTAGAAAGAAAAAAGATGTTTTTCTTTTTCAGGATGTATCTAAACCTTTTGCCTTTTCTAGTGATCATTTCCTATAAATAACACAGTTACACATATTTTACAGTTAAATCTTTTATTCTCTTGTGGAATGCTATGTTTAATGTTACAGTATAGTTGTCAAAGCTACTGAAATGTGACACGTGTCCATGTCTAAATGCTGCAGAACAGTATAACTTTAAACAAAGTTACTTTACAGCTGAGGTCTGATGGTTTTTAAACTGATGCCTTTGAGTATGGCCAGCCACAAACCTGGGGGATGTCTATTTCCTGTACATGTATATACAAATATATCCATACATATTTATATGCATACAGGCATGTATTAATTTATTTGTGAAATTTATAAAATTATATATATACACATACATGCATATCTATATACATATACCCACTCTTGCTATTGAGCTCACTTTTCTAACACTAATCAGCTTCATGCCCAATTATTGCTGCCCAGGATAACTACATGATTTTAGTGCCAATACCAAGCACCTTTTCAGATGCAGGACAGGTATGCCTGTGCATATAGATATGTGTATTTATGTATGTTTGTGTATATAAAGGAATCATTTCTCCCTTTTATGCTTCAGTCATGCATTACTACAATAAACAGTCTTTTCACCATAGGTTTTGAAATTCTAAACAGTGTAAAATCTACTTCTGGAAAACTGTATATGTTTATAGTTACAAAAAATATATTATATATATGATTGAAACCTATTGAGTACATATGTTCTCTGAATCTGGCTATATCCTAGCCCTTAGATAAATTAAAAAACACCCTCTTAACAGGATGTTATGATAGGCTTAAATAGAACATTACCTGTATTTAGAATAATTGATAATATTTTAAAAGTTGACAAAATGATGTTAAAGATTTGAAAAACACTATGCCTCTGCATTAAATATATAAACGTTTCCAGCAAGGGCCTGGTTCAATTCATTGTAAGATTCTCATGTTCCAAGCGTAACCAATAATTGTAGTCATTATTCTTAAAATTATGGCTCATTAAGGCTTTTATACAAAAACAAAGCCCTAGTTTTAATCATTTATAAAAAACAAGTTCTATTTAAAAGAAAAAATGTACATGAACACTAAAGTACTCATGGATATTATCCTGTACAAAGTGTGACTATGTAAAGATAGGAGGCTCGTGCCCTGTAAGAACACCCCACGGTAGCACGTGTAAACCTGGTTTGGTTCCTCTGCTCTGCAGCTATTCAGCGTGTAAAATTTAAACCATTTTCACATTAACATTTAAATTTAATACAGTGCAAATGTTTGAGAATAACTTGTTCCCCCCAGTGAAACAAGGACCAGCGTTATGCTGAATATTCTTCAGATCTATTTACAAATTGAGCTAAAAGTTCACCATAAACTTTGAAATTTGCTGAATATCAGCAGAAATGTTACTGAACTAGCAGCAATTGCATTTAAAATATTTGATAGTTACTTGAGAGAATGCATAAAATTTTCCAGGCTGTACTCTGAATCATATTGCTCTTGATCCCAAAGATCACTCAGATTTTCAAGAATTGATCTCATACTTGTTTTTCCAGAAGTAGAGGTGTCAGCTTTTTCTGCTTTGCCATCCTTTAATTGGAAAAAAGATAAAATGGAAACTTTCAAAAAATTTTTTCTTTCAAATACCACACTTGTTTCTAACACAGCACTTTTTCAACAGAGTTGAAAACAAACTACGGGGAAACTCATGATCTTGTAAGATAGCCTATTCTATTTTCCACTGCCCTAATAATTTACCATTTATGCTTTTTATTTGAGAAGAATTTTAAGAACGTTGCAAAGAACTCATTGTTAACTGTGTCACTTTGGGCTCTATCATTCTTCCTCCCTGTATTTATATTACAAAATTAGATATATAAATTATCAGCCTTTCCCCAAACCAATTCAGAGTTAAGTTGTAGATATTATTTATGCCCCTTTACCCCAAGAACAAGGACACTCTTATATAAGCAGAGTACAAAGTGCAAAAACCAAGATCTCATATATTCAGATTTTGCTAGTAAGATGGTTTATGGCAACAAGCTCTTGCTTCCTTGGAAGACCCCTTGAGCCCAGTTCTGCTTGCTGAAAGAAGTCACCCATAAGAATATTATAGTGAAATAAAAATACATTTGAAGCAATTCATGTTTCTTTGAGCCTTTTTTCTAGGTTACAGATCTTGTTCTCTCTACCTTATCTTACATGACATGCTTAAGGAACCTTTCTCCATTCTGGCCACCTTTTGGGGACTAATTTGTTACTGTTGGAAATGCCACACCCAGAATCAGACATAATATTCTAAATGTGGCTTAACATACAGAGGGAAACTTTCTCTAAAATTTGGACATGATAATCCTATTATTAGAGCTGGTTTAACTGCATTATATAAAGCCATCTCTTACCATAATTTATACTGAGTGTACAACTGATTTTCTGAACCTACACAGGACTTGAAATCAATGTTTTACATTATTAAAATGACAGTATTTCCAGCTGGGGCATTATTATCTTCATACCTTTGTGGTAATATAGGCATTGTTATCCTGCCAAGGCTGAAGATGCTCAGAGAAGTTAATTTGCCTCGAGTCACCAGTTAATAGGAGGCAGGGCAAGGAATGAAGAGTCAGGCCTAGCTGACTCGAGATAGTTCCTACCTGCTCAAGGACAGCTAAGGAAAGGAAACCCAGGGAGCACGCTAGAGCCATCAATCGGAAAGTAAAAACTTCAAACATCCTCTAGTATCCTAGAGTTTTATCTGGACATCAAAAATGCCCTCAAAGGGTTATCTAGTTGATACTAAAGTGAACACCTTTGGTGCCCCTTTTAATACTTTTACCAAGTAGTACAGGAAGTCTGTGAACACGTATATTATAAATACAAAAACTGTATAAGATCTTTACCTTATCAAGAGTAAACAGATCAAGGAGTTGATCTGTCCCCATACTCTGCAAACTAGAATTCTCTTGGCTAATAACAGTATTTGCTATGTTCATCTTGAATTTCTGCAAACCCATTATTTTCTCTTCCAATGTTCCTCTGGTTATCAATCGGTACACATTAACCACACGTTTCTGAATGAGAAAAAGAAGTTAACTGTAGTGTTCTTGCCTGGAGAATCCCAGAGACAAGGGAGCCTGGTGAGAGGCCATCTATGGGGTCGCAGAGAGTCGGACACGACTGAAGCGACTCAGCAGCAGCAGCACAAATAAATGGATAAGCTTTGAGAGTCACCGAGTCAGAGGGATCTGTATGCTTGTTTTAGGTGCTTGACTACTACTGAATAAGGATTGTGGGTTTTTTTAAAATCTGTGCCCAAGACCTTAAAATGTTTGCAATCACAGAATATTAGGAATGGATAGTATCCCAGGTTTTCTTGGCCCAAGCACCTCATTTAATGTGTGAGAAAGTTGTGCAACAAAATTAAGTGACTTACCTAATGGCACAACACTTTAATATTAACATAAAAATAGGAACTCAAACAAGGACTTTGTCTTTTGGGGGAAGTATTATTCCCAGTGTGCAAGTTAACACCTGTGAGTGTTGACTTTTTACCTGCCCAATGCGATGGGCCCGGTCCATGGCTTGTAGATCACGCATGGGATTCCAGTCATGCTCCACAAATACCACCGTATCAGCGCCTGTTAAGTTAAGCCCCAGGCCACCAACATGAGTTGTAAGTAAAAGAACATCTATGGATGGATCATTGTTAAACCTAAAAACATAGATATTAAAAAATAAAATTAGTACACTGCTTCCTAAAGTTCCAATAATAGACACTTAAAAGTTCAATAAATATTAAAGAGCACAAATAAGAATGTTGCTTTATAAATCCATGATACAGCCATTTCCGTGACTACTAGAGTTGAGACTACCTTCTTTTAAATATACATAACATCTTTAGTAGTAGAAAAAAGGTATTCTATAATATGTTAGAAATTTCACACCTAGCAATTACGTCCAATTGTAAAATCTACTTGAGTAATTTTCAAAAATGGAACACTAAGGCAAAACCCAAGTATGAACCTTTAACATATGGAGACAGAATAGTGTGGGAGAAGGTCAGATCAGTCAGGGAAGGCAGAAGATTAGGGTAGTAAGGGTTGCTAAAATCATACTAGTCCTAGAAGATATTAACAAAGGACATCTAGTAGCTTCTAGGAAAAAGAAAAACTAACATTACCAAGCTATCATTTATTACTGACTGAGACAAACACCGGGCTTTACTTCATGTGCTTTATGTTATTTGTTACAGTAGCTCTGTAAGGATGTTACTATTTGAAAGAGACCCAGGCTCTGTGGATAAGAAACGTTAGTGCCCAAGAGAACACTGCTTTGATGGTGGAGTTTGGAGTTAGTCCCTTCCTAGGCCTCTGTTTTGTGCCTTAAGATCTCTTAGGCATGTCTGTTAAAAATGCTTTGAAGTCAGCAGCCTGCATGACAGATCCTAGGAATCTGCATTTTAAAAACGAACCACTGAGATTTCTAAAGCAGACCACATACAAGAAACACTGTACTCAGACTGCTTCCAAGCCAGGCCAGCTTCCATCTTGTTCTCAGTGCAGATGGAGAGATGAGGATAAAGATCATAGTTAAGCCACCTGTTTGCCACCTCTTACCCCCAACCACCAAATACAGATGAAGGGGAAATAGTTACCTCTCTGTTTTGATGCCTTACACTTCTTTCATGCCCTTAAGGATGCTTTCCTAATAGAGTTCTTTCCCCCTAGCTAAACAAACTACTCAATTACATTTCCGCAGTTCTGTATTTCAAAAAGGTAAAGATTTAGTCGGGTTGAATTATATAATAAAACACATTTTCATATATTTAGTCAAAGTAGCTCGTGGGCAAACTTCTATGTAAGTAATAGTAATACACTGACTAGAACTTACTTATGAGTTTTAGAAGACACTTACCGTGAAACAATGGAATGCCTCTGACCAGGAGGTATGCTACCATCCAATCTCAAGTAAGTGACAGAGGGCAAGTGAGGTTTGAGAAGATCATGCTCTACTATATCAAGCATGCTTTTAAGTTGACAGAAGATCAGTATCCTGTGCTGGGCTACTACAGCCTCTGTGCCACTCTCGGAAGTACTGCCATTTCCCAAACCACAGTCCAACAGCAACTTGAAGAAAGAATCACTTGTTATATACAGGTGTCTCATAAAAGTAGGCAATCAAGCTCACTGAAATAAATGCTTCTCTTTGTGGTGAGAAAAGGTTACCTTACCTGTGACCTGAAAAACAGGTTAGCATTTTGGGCTATCATTATATAATATTTTCTACTGTAGCCCATGTGAAATCAAAACTCTTCATCCATTAATTATTCTCAATAAAACTTAAGCCAGAAAAGCTATAAAACCTAAAACAATAACTGAAGTCCAGATTTTAAAACAGGCTTTTTTTTAAGGGTAAACTAAAAGCTGAGTTTTGCAATAAGGAGCTCACAATCTGAGATATACTACAAGTGATATGAGCAAAATGGCAGAGTAAGCAGTTTCTAGGAAAAAAAATTCAAATGGTCCACAAGACCATACATTATAATCAGAGTGATAATCACAGTGACAAAAAGAGAAATCTTGAAAACACCAAGGGAAAAGTGACTCCCACCACCCCTGCACTGCATGATCTGTGGGATCTTAAGTTTCCTGATCAGGGAGCAAACCCAGGCCCTGGCAGTGAAACTGCTGAGTCCTAACCACTGGACCACCAGGGAATGCCCAGAAGTGACTTCATGTGAAAGGGATTCTCAATGAGATTAACACTTGTTTTTTCATCAGAAGCCATGGAGGTCATTGTCAAGAAAGTGAAAAGAATCTATAGAATTGGAGAAAGTATTGCAAATTATATATCCAATACAGGCTTAACATCTAGAATATAAACTCCTAAAACTCAACCAAAAGAAACAGTACAATGAAAAAAATAGTTGAAAAACTTCAACAGGTATTTCTCCAAAGAAGATATGTCTTAATAAGCACATGAAAAAAACACCATTATTAGTCATTAGGGAAAACTAAACAATGTGACACCATCTCATACCTACAGTGATGGTTAAATTAGAAAAAGGAAAATCTTGGGGAGGATGGAGAGGAGTCAGAACCCTGGCACATGGCTTGCAATGTAAACGTTACAGCCACTGTGGAAAGGTTTGGTAGTTCCTTCAAAAGTTAACCAAGGAATAACTGTGATCCAGCAGTTTCACTCTCATATCTATACCTAAAAGAACTCAAAACAGATAGTTGTAATGTCCACTGCAGCATCATTCACAATAGCCAGAGGTGGGAGCAACCCAAGTGTCCACAGCAACGACTGGAGAAACGAAATGCGGCTTCTGCGCTGTGCTCAGCTGTGTCTGGCTGTGAGCCCATGGGCCCTAGCCCGCCAGGCTCCTCTGTCCAGGGGGTTCTCTAGGCAAGAGAACTGGACTGGGTTGCTATGCCCTCCTCCAGGGGACCGTCCTGAGCCAGAGATGGAACCCTGGTCTCCTGCTGCAGGTGGATTCTTCACCATCTGAGCCACCAGGGAAGCCCGCAACGTGGTGGTGGTGGTGGCAGCAGCAGTGGAAGAACATTATTTGGCCATAAAAGTGAAGTGCTGGTGTATGCCGGGACGCGAGGGGAACTCGGGAATAGGGAGAACTGGCCAACCACTGAAGAACAAACATGGGATCCTGCTTACATGAAATATTTACAACAGGCACAAAGTAGATTAGAGGTTCCCAGGGTTATAGGAAGGAAGGTGGGGAGTTACTGCTAAATAGGTAGAGTTTCAGGCCTTCCCTGGTAGCCAGGTGGCTAAGACTTCTCATTCCCTCTGCAGGGGGCACGGGTTCAATCCTGTGTGCTGCATGCTGCAGCCAAAGATAAATAAATATAGGCACAGAGTTTCCAGCTGGATGATGGGAAAATCCTGGAATAGTGGTGATGGGTACATAATACTGAATGTAATTAATGCCACAGAATTCTACATTTCAAAAACAGTTATACTTTACCACAATTTTTTAAAAAGCTGTATAAAAAATTTAACAAACCAAATTTTTTGAAAATGGTAAATGAATCAGTAATCTTTTGGAAAAGCATACTTACCTACTGTTACAGATCAGGAATGTACAACACACCTCTAACACTTAAAAGATGTACTTACTTGTTTCAAAGCTGAGAGTTTAGGGGCATGCTGAATATCATGGAGAGAAGAATTCTGAGCTGCAAGTTTTTCAGTAGTACTCTTGAACTCTGGATGCTGAGGTGTTAAGACTAATGCTGGATGGTTGCACAGTTTACGTAAGTACTGTAATGCCTTTAAGAGAAAAAAGTATAAGTCTCCTTCACATGACACACATATCTGTATCTCAGTATCTTTTCCTGTGCTACTGCATCTGTCTAGAATGCCTTTCTTCACCTTCTTACCACTCCTGTTCATTCTTCAAGAACCAGTTCAAATACCTTATCTGTTATGTCTTCATCTGTACTTCTTGTGCAATTTGTGTTTATTTCTGTGAGAGAATTTACAACATATAAATTGTACTGTGATGTGTATCTTCTCCACTAGACCAATGGCCTTCTCATGACAGAAAGTCTTATTAGCTCCTATAGCTAACCCTTTTGAACTCAAAGTGCCTTATAATGTTGCTAGATGATTCTAGAATTAGACATCATTTCCTAAAGGAAGGTTCCTCAAACATTAGTGGGTATGAAAGCTTCGTAAGACCCTTTTAAATCTGTGTGTCTCTCTCCCCTACACAGTATTTTGATTCAGCAAGTCTGGCGGTGGGAAAGGGAAGGTGGAACTATGGAGTTGTGTTTGAGAATCAGGTTTGTTTCCTCTGACTCAGCCATACCCTTGTCTTCGTCATTTACTTGGCCTATGATTTGGGTCTCACTTTTGGCACACAGATTTTATCAGTAAGCTCCACTGCTGGGGACTATGATAAAACTGGGAGAGGTATGAGCTTTCAAAATCACCTTTTCCCGTTTCTATCTTTTAAAATGCTGTAGTATTTTAATATCTTCATATCTCGGTGACAAGGGGGGGTGGTTGGGAGATACTCTACAGTGGAATATTTCAAAAGGGAAGGAAAAAATGGGTTGACGCTTTCTCTTTTTTCTCAAGCACATTCATCATCTGTCTTAGGACTTCTGTACTGTATGTAATATCTCTTGCCTGGAATCATTTCCTCCCACAAATCTACATGCCTCAACCTTCATTCAGATCTTTGCTCAAATGTCACCTTCTCAGTACATCCCTGATCAACCTGTTGAAATACTACTACCTACCCTGACTCCTATACTATATAAGCCCATAGTTGATTTTCTTTTACATGATACATGTTTTTTATTATATTTTTCACCCCTTAGGGTCTTGTTCACTGCTTTAATTAACCTCTGAGTTTAGAAAAATTACTGCCTTGTGGTTGGTATTCAAATATTTTATGAATAGGAAACAATTCTCTATTTAAAAACTCTTCATGTAATAACATATTGCAGTTTTCACTTTAATTTTAATATTAAATTACCTATTACTAATTATACTAACATGAAAATTAATTCAATTGGCTCTTTTACCTATTTTCAAGAATGTATACACAAAATTTAAAAAATTAGATAAATCCGTATTTCAATGTTTCATATAAACATTGCTGTACTGAAGAGCATTTTTCAACATTTAAAACATGGGCTATAGTATGTACCTGGAATACATGACCTGTAGCTTTAAGCTTTGGTTTTTCAGTTTCTTCAGAAAGTGCAGCTGAAGAAACTGTTTCATCAACATCGCACTTGGCACGAGACTTAGCAAAGTCCTCATAGAGCTGAACCTGTAAATTCCCCACAAAAGCAATAAGTATATTTTTTTCAATTGTTCAAAACATAACTAGAAAAGGCCAGTAAGAAGAACAGCAATGTAAGTCAGCCCTCATCGAAGAAAATAAATCACACAACCTACTTGATCATAGATCCACTGCATCGTCATAGATTCCTCTTAAATTACATTTAGAAAACAAGTTTAACACATTGTTCAGCTGCTAAAATATTTTTTAAAAAATAGTCAAATAATCCTAAATTCAATTTTTCCACTCTATTCTAGAAGGTAAATAAGTTACTAATAAAAGAGAACTTGAACCCTTATAAGTAAATGAGGAAATCTTCCTTAAGTGACGTTACATGGTCAAGACCCTAACAGGTATGTTTCAAAAGACCAAGCTTTAAAACAGATACTAACCACAGAACTCACACCAAATTTAAAGTATTTCCTTATGAGTCTGGGTTCTGTATATGTTAAAACAATGTGAAAGGGAAGAAATCTACAGTGCTAAAGAACAGAAGTCAGAGAATAAAGACCTGTAGGTGCAAAACTAACCCAGATGTCACTTTCCTCTCCAGCTCCCTTCCTCCAGACTACTTAAATGTGTTTTATGCTGATGTTATAATACCACTATAATATCTCAGGTTGTTTCATATGGCACCTTTTCTTTATCATACTTAAAGTCTTCATCTCATTACTCTAAAATTTTTCTTTCAAGAAATATTAATCTGATTTTTACAAACAAGGGATGGGGGCCGAGAAATGATGTAGATAATATCACAGAGCTCTTAGCATTTAAATTAGTGTTTTGTCCACAAAACTAAAGTTGGGTAGATAAATACTAAAAGGTTAACTGTCTATATACTGGAGGGGAAAGGAGCTATTTTGCAGCTTTGTCTATGTATCTTTTATTCATTTGAACCATACTAAATCATAGAAAGTGAAGAGGAACTAAAAAGCCTCTTGAAGAAAGTGAAAGAGGAGAGTGAAAAGGTTGGCTTAAAGCTTAACATTCAGAAAACAGATCATGGCATCTGGTCCCATCACTTCATGGCAAATAGATGTGGAAACAGTGGGAAGAGTGATTTTGGGTTCCAAAATCATTGCAGATGGTGACTGCAGCCATCAAATTAAAAGACACTTACTCCTTGGAAGAAAAGTTATGACCAACCTAGATAGCATATTGAAAAGCAGAGACATTACTTTGCCGACGCAGGTCCGTCTAGTCAAGGCTATGGTTTTTCCAGTGGTCATGTACGGTTGTGAGAGTTAGACTGTGAAGAAGGCTGAGCACCAAAGAACTGATGCTTTTGAACTGTGGTGTTGGAGAAGACTCTTGAGAGTCCCTTGGACTGCAAGGAGATCCAACCAGTCCATTCTAAAGGAGATCAGTCCTGGGTGTTCATTGGAAGGACTGATGTTGAAGCTGAAACTCCAATACTTTGGCCACCTCATGCGAAGAGCTGACTCATTGGAAAAGACTCTGATGCTGGGAGGGATTAGGGGCAGGAGGAGAAGGGGATGACAGAGGATGAGGTGGCTGGATGGCATCACTGACTTTATGGACATGAGTTGGAGTGAACTGCAGGAGTTGGTGATGGACAGGGAGGCCTGGCGTGCTGCGATTCATGGGGTCGCAGAGTTGGACACGACTGAGCAACTGAACTGAAATCATCTGATACTGAAACAGCCTGATACTTACTGACCTAAAACACAACATAAACATTCAAAGAGAAAATTCTGTTTATAGGCCATATTTTACTAAGACAAGAGATAGCTTCCCTTTACAAAAATAACACACACACAAATACTACACAAGGAAAGGCATACAATAAACGCCTTTGACAATGGTCTCTATGTACAAAATCAGAACTGGGCAGATGCCAATACTTCCCTTGAAAATTTACTGCCAATACTTTAGAGGAGATGAGGTCCCACTTCCCAACTCAGCCCTGATGTATACACCTATAATGCTGCTGTAAGGAAAAGACATCACAGGCAGATTTCTGGCCCTAAAAACACTGGCTTCTTACTTCTTTATCATTTTAACATTCCAACTTTTCCAGTTAACTTAAGATGTATAACAAAGCGATTATGACTAGATTTTGTTTTACTGCTGTGTTGAAAATGCACAAACCCAAATGTGTACTTATATACCCAAACAGATTCATTNTCTACAGTGGAATATTTCAAAAGGGAAGGAAAAAATGGGTTGACGCTTTCTCTTTTTTCTCAAGCACATTCATCATCTGTCTTAGGACTTCTGTACTGTATGTAATATCTCTTGCCTGGAATCATTTCCTCCCACAAATCTACATGCCTCAACCTTCATTCAGATCTTTGCTCAAATGTCACCTTCTCAGTACATCCCTGATCAACCTGTTGAAATACTACTACCTACCCTGACTCCTATACTATATAAGCCCATAGTTGATTTTCTTTTACATGATACATGTTTTTTATTATATTTTTCACCCCTTAGGGTCTTGTTCACTGCTTTAATTAACCTCTGAGTTTAGAAAAATTACTGCCTTGTGGTTGGTATTCAAATATTTTATGAATAGGAAACAATTCTCTATTTAAAAACTCTTCATGTAATAACATATTGCAGTTTTCACTTTAATTTTAATATTAAATTACCTATTACTAATTATACTAACATGAAAATTAATTCAATTGGCTCTTTTACCTATTTTCAAGAATGTATACACAAAATTTAAAAAATTAGATAAATCCGTATTTCAATGTTTCATATAAACATTGCTGTACTGAAGAGCATTTTTCAACATTTAAAACATGGGCTATAGTATGTACCTGGAATACATGACCTGTAGCTTTAAGCTTTGGTTTTTCAGTTTCTTCAGAAAGTGCAGCTGAAGAAACTGTTTCATCAACATCGCACTTGGCACGAGACTTAGCAAAGTCCTCATAGAGCTGAACCTGTAAATTCCCCACAAAAGCAATAAGTATATTTTTTTCAATTGTTCAAAACATAACTAGAAAAGGCCAGTAAGAAGAACAGCAATGTAAGTCAGCCCTCATCGAAGAAAATAAATCACACAACCTACTTGATCATAGATCCACTGCATCGTCATAGATTCCTCTTAAATTACATTTAGAAAACAAGTTTAACACATTGTTCAGCTGCTAAAATATTTTTTAAAAAATAGTCAAATAATCCTAAATTCAATTTTTCCACTCTATTCTAGAAGGTAAATAAGTTACTAATAAAAGAGAACTTGAACCCTTATAAGTAAATGAGGAAATCTTCCTTAAGTGACGTTACATGGTCAAGACCCTAACAGGTATGTTTCAAAAGACCAAGCTTTAAAACAGATACTAACCACAGAACTCACACCAAATTTAAAGTATTTCCTTATGAGTCTGGGTTCTGTATATGTTAAAACAATGTGAAAGGGAAGAAATCTACAGTGCTAAAGAACAGAAGTCAGAGAATAAAGACCTGTAGGTGCAAAACTAACCCAGATGTCACTTTCCTCTCCAGCTCCCTTCCTCCAGACTACTTAAATGTGTTTTATGCTGATGTTATAATACCACTATAATATCTCAGGTTGTTTCATATGGCACCTTTTCTTTATCATACTTAAAGTCTTCATCTCATTACTCTAAAATTTTTCTTTCAAGAAATATTAATCTGATTTTTACAAACAAGGGATGGGGGCCGAGAAATGATGTAGATAATATCACAGAGCTCTTAGCATTTAAATTAGTGTTTTGTCCACAAAACTAAAGTTGGGTAGATAAATACTAAAAGGTTAACTGTCTATATACTGGAGGGGAAAGGAGCTATTTTGCAGCTTTGTCTATGTATCTTTTATTCATTTGAACCATACTAAATCATAGAAAGTGAAGAGGAACTAAAAAGCCTCTTGAAGAAAGTGAAAGAGGAGAGTGAAAAGGTTGGCTTAAAGCTTAACATTCAGAAAACAGATCATGGCATCTGGTCCCATCACTTCATGGCAAATAGATGTGGAAACAGTGGGAAGAGTGATTTTGGGTTCCAAAATCATTGCAGATGGTGACTGCAGCCATCAAATTAAAAGACACTTACTCCTTGGAAGAAAAGTTATGACCAACCTAGATAGCATATTGAAAAGCAGAGACATTACTTTGCCGACGCAGGTCCGTCTAGTCAAGGCTATGGTTTTTCCAGTGGTCATGTACGGTTGTGAGAGTTAGACTGTGAAGAAGGCTGAGCACCAAAGAACTGATGCTTTTGAACTGTGGTGTTGGAGAAGACTCTTGAGAGTCCCTTGGACTGCAAGGAGATCCAACCAGTCCATTCTAAAGGAGATCAGTCCTGGGTGTTCATTGGAAGGACTGATGTTGGAGCTGAAACTCCAATACTTTGGCCACCTCATGCGAAGAGCTGACTCATTGGAAAAGACTCTGATGCTGGGAGGGATTAGGGGCAGGAGGAGAAGGGGATGACAGAGGATGAGGTGGCTGGATGGCATCACTGACTTTATGGACATGAGTTGGAGTGAACTGCAGGAGTTGGTGATGGACAGGGAGGCCTGGCGTGCTGCGATTCATGGGGTCGCAGAGTTGGACACGACTGAGCAACTGAACTGAAATCATCTGATACTGAAACAGCCTGATACTTACTGACCTAAAACACAACATAAACATTCAAAGAGAAAATTCTGTTTATAGGCCATATTTTACTAAGACAAGAGATAGCTTCCCTTTACAAAAATAACACACACACAAATACTACACAAGGAAAGGCATACAATAAACGCCTTTGACAATGGTCTCTATGTACAAAATCAGAACTGGGCAGATGCCAATACTTCCCTTGAAAATTTACTGCCAATACTTTAGAGGAGATGAGGTCCCACTTCCCAACTCAGCCCTGATGTATACACCTATAATGCTGCTGTAAGGAAAAGACATCACAGGCAGACTTCTGGCCCTAAAAACACTGGCTTCTTACTTCTTTATCATTTTAACATTCCAACTTTTCCAATTAACTTAAGATGTATAACAAAGCGATTATGACTAGATTTTGTTTTACTGCTGTGTTGAAAATGCACAAACCCAAATGTGTACTTATATACCCAAACAGATTCATTTAGATTTTATCTACACCTGTTTGAAACAGAATATTCCTAAAGTCTAAGGAAGTGGAAGCTAGATGAGAGCAATAAAACCAAAGGCTAAATCCCTTCGCTCACTACTTTTGTGACTTATTCAAAGCATTCCAGTAATAAACACAGCATCAACAACCACAATCACCAGATCCCTAACCTGGAGAGGACTGAGAGTACAGTAATAGTCTTGAATAATTTTGGGTGGTAGATCCTGTAAAACATCTTCTTTCATTCTCCTCAAAAGAAATGGCAGGACCTGGCGGTGCAGTGCATCCATTGCAAGAACACCTGTCGATAATTATTAACAGAATTAATTTTATTATATTTATTCTCTCATTAATTTCTCTAATAAAATTAAATGACTTCCCCCAAATTAGATATAAATTAGATTCATGTGCATAGAATATAAAATGGTATCTCTTTTTCCTACCTGCTTCTTGTTCTCGACTGGAGCTTCGAGCATCCCTACTTGCTAATATAGGTTTACCATACCGAGCAGCAAACTGGCGTTCAGTCCCCAAAAATCCTGGCATGAGGAAATCAAATAATGACCACAGCTCCAAAACGTTGTTCTGAATTTAAGAGAGGAACACCAGTTATCTTGTGTGCTAGCATTATTTCCTTACACTTAAAAATGGAACATTAATGAAAGCCCACTATAATGACACAGATGAGAGAGATTATCACTATTTCTGGATATGAGTCTATATTTTATTGTGTAAAATTTGGAGAAAATACTCTATCCTATTTAGAGGAACTTGCAAGTCTTTTCTGCCACAATAAGCCTTGGTCCACAGTATTTAAATCTTTTTGGTCGGTTCTATCAAGTAGTAAACAGAGCAGAAAGATGAATACGTTTCTGGTTTTTTTGAGATTANATCCTATTTAGAGGAACTTGCAAGTCTTTTCTGCCACAATAAGCCTTGGTCCACAGTATTTAAATCTTTTTGGTCGGTTCTATCAAGTAGTAAACAGAGCAGAAAGATGAATACATTTCTGGTTTTTTTGAGATTAAGATTAACAACAAGATTTAAGAAATTTGGCCATCACCACCATTTATTCAACGCAGAAAAACCTGGAAGAGTTCGGTTATAGGTCATGTCTACCCAGTATTTATGGGTCATGAGAAAAGGTAAAGGTTCTTTCCAATTCTACTTGGAGTTTCACAAAACAAAAACAAAAAAACCCAAACCCACACTTTTCCATTTTGGATGCTTTCCCAGTATGTGTGGATCCTAAGGTACCATCCTATCTGTTTACCCCTTCCAGAAGCCCTTCTCACCCTGCTTTAAGCTCTGGCTCACCGTGATGGGTGAAAACCCTGCAGGGTTTTTTTTTACCCCTGCAGTGAAACCCTTCTAATTGCACTTGGGCTTTGCCTCCTGACTCATGGGCTGCTGCTACTGCTGCTGCTAAGTCGCTTCAGTTGTGTCCGACTCTGTGTGACCCCACAGATANGCTAGATGAGAGCAATAAAACCAAAGGCTAAATCCCTTCGCTCACTACTTTTGTGACTTATTCAAAGCATTCCAGTAATAAACACAGCATCAACAACCACAATCACCAGATCCCTAACCTGGAGAGGACTGAGAGTACAGTAATAGTCTTGAATAATTTTGGGTGGTAGATCCTGTAAAACATCTTCTTTCATTCTCCTCAAAAGAAATGGCAGGACCTGGCGGTGCAGTGCATCCATTGCAAGAACACCTGTCGATAATTATTAACAGAATTAATTTTATTATATTTATTCTCTCATTAATTTCTCTAATAAAATTAAATGACTTCCCCCAAATTAGATATAAATTAGATTCATGTGCATAGAATATAAAATGGTATCTCTTTTTCCTACCTGCTTCTTGTTCTCGACTGGAGCTTCGAGCATCCCTACTTGCTAATATAGGTTTACCATACCGAGCAGCAAACTGGCGTTCAGTCCCCAAAAATCCTGGCATGAGGAAATCAAATAATGACCACAGCTCCAAAACGTTGTTCTGAATTTAAGAGAGGAACACCAGTTATCTTGTGTGCTAGCATTATTTCCTTACACTTAAAAATGGAACATTAATGAAAGCCCACTATAATGACACAGATGAGAGAGATTATCACTATTTCTGGATATGAGTCTATATTTTATTGTGTAAAATTTGGAGAAAATACTCTATCCTATTTAGAGGAACTTGCAAGTCTTTTCTGCCACAATAAGCCTTGGTCCACAGTATTTAAATCTTTTTGGTCGGTTCTATCAAGTAGTAAACAGAGCAGAAAGATGAATACATTTCTGGTTTTTTTGAGATTAAGATTAACAACAAGATTTAAGAAATTTGGCCATCACCACCATTTATTCAACGCAGAAAAACCTGGAAGAGTTCGGTTATAGGTCATGTCTACCCAGTATTTATGGGTCATGAGAAAAGGTAAAGGTTCTTTCCAATTCTACTTGGAGTTTCACAAAACAAAAACAAAAAAACCCAAACCCACACTTTTCCATTTTGGATGCTTTCCCAGTATGTGTGGATCCTAAGGTACCATCCTATCTGTTTACCCCTTCCAGAAGCCCTTCTCACCCTGCTTTAAGCTCTGGCTCACCGTGATGGGTGAAAACCCTGCAGGGTTTTTTTTTACCCCTGCAGTGAAACCCTTCTAATTGCACTTGGGCTTTGCCTCCTGACTCATGGGCTGCTGCTACTGCTGCTGCTAAGTCGCTTCAGTTGTGTCCGACTCTGTGTGACCCCACAGATAGCAGCCCGTCAGGCTCCCCTGTCCCTGGGATTCTCCAGGCAAGAACACTGGAGTGGGTTGCCATTTCCTTCTCCAATGCATGAAAGTGAAAAGTGAAAGCGAAGTCGCTCAGTCATGTCCGAGTCTTGGCGACCCCATGAACTGCATCCCACCAGGCTCCTTCGTCCATGGGATTTTCCAGGCAAGAGTACTGGAGTGGGGTACCATCGCCTTCTCCGGACTCATGGGCTACTATAGCCTAAAATCACATTTTAAATATGAGATTTAAAACCAGGTCTGCTCAGATACTGCTACATACCAAATGAACCATTATAAAAGCAAGATGATTATTGGAAATTATTCCAAAAACTAAAAAAAACCTCTTCTTTAATTCACTGTCAAATGCCAAGTAAAGAAAAGGTAAATAATTACCTGGATTGGTGTTCCAGAAAGAATAATCCTATAATTAGCAGTCAGCTGTTTTACTGCTTTTGACAATTTTGTTTTTCCATTTTTGATGACATGGCCTTCATCAAGAATACAGTAGTTAAATTTAATATTTCTAAGGAAGAATAAACAAAAAATGTTAGCATCTTTTACTACATGTCAGGAGCAATGTGAAGAGTCTTTGAGGCAGAAAGATACAATTCTCTCTGAATTTGACGTTGTTTTCCTTTAAAAATTTTTAATTCTTACCTAAAGAAATCTATGTCATTTCTCACAACATCATATGAAGCCACTATGAGATTGTGCCTTTTCACCTGGTGCTGTAACCTGCATTTAAAAATAAGGAAGATTGGAAAATGGGGAATCTGCAAAGTTGGTAATATACTTTCAGTGGCACAGATGCCATCGTATAAAGTGATTTCAATCTGCCTACCAAACTCAATATTCCTTTCTGCTTACTCTACATCCATGACCCTGCTACCTGAAGGCCATTCTCCTTACAACTTGGTCATGTGGCCCTAACTCAGTCTGATTAGAAAAGAGGTGAGTACTTGACTCACAATGTGACGGTCATTTTATCTGCCAAAACCTCTTCCTTGGAGGCACCCTATTCCTTCATTATTCCATGTTGTGCTGGGGACTGAGCGCGAGCCATCAATCACATGTCCCCATAATCACCAAAGAGGTGAAGCATTTTAATCAGATCAAGCCATTCACAATATTTTATTCCCAATCATGGAGGCTGGTTTGGGGACATGATGCAATCAAGGCCGGCCAGTCTGAGAGAATATCTCTGTTCACTACAGTTGCCAAGCTAGGAGAATGTAGGCCTCAGACTGCCCATGACCTTTCATCTACACCAACAGTAGACAAAAGTCCAGTAGAGACCAACAGCAAGCTATGCATGGGGAAGAACAGTAATTTAGATGTACCTGAACCAAGAATTCACCCCAAGATGCTCAGTTTAATTAATGAATTTCCTGTTTGCTTAAGCTAGCCTGAGTTTCTACCACTTATAAATCGATGAATTCCTTTACAGTAAATTATTTAAGAGTACAAACTCTTGAGTTGCCTGGGTTCAAATCTTCATTTAATTACACCTAGTGACCTTCTATTTAATTAGCTGAGTGATCTTCCTCCCAGGCCCCATGTCTGGACTCCTCATCTGCAAATTGGGAACAATAATAGTACCCATACCTCATAAGGTAATTAAGAGAATACATGGTATTACATAAACGTAAATAAAACTGCTTAGAATATCTAATGCCTCACCAATAAGTGCTCAGTATATGTTAGCTATTAATTCACAGAAGGGCAGGAAATCTACGGACTAATCAGTAATCTGTGACTATCCAAGCTTTAAAAGACAAACTAGAATTAACGATACACCACTCTTCCACACCTGTATTTAGGAACAGAGATGTGTTAGCAGAACTATAGTTTTCTAAGGGATCGGGGCAGCAAGAGCCAGCCACTGTGCACCAAAAGCACTTCTGGGGCAAGGGAAGAAGGAAGAGGTAGCTCTCAGGGAAAGTGCATAGAAAATGAAGAAATAACAGAAGCACCTAGGAGATGCTATGATCACAAGACTTTAGGAAAGGCACCAAGAACGGTTTTGGTTCTTGATAGTTTCCTAGCTCCAAAAACTTAGAGCCTAACTGATTGCTGACAGTGGTTAATGTCCTTACACTTTGTATTTATGATTTATTTGGCTAGGCCATGTTTTAGCTGTGGTTTTTAATTATAGCACATGGAATCTAGTCCACCAAACAGGGATTGAACCCAGGCCCCCTGCATTGGGAGGACAGAGTTTTAGCTACTGGACTATCATGGACATTCTGAAACTTCTTAAATTTTGATGAGTCTCACTGATTATATTTTTAATATGTTCATTTACCTTTCTTAAATAAGTTAAAGTAAGTTTCTATGTCTGACAACCAAAAAAGCTAACTAGAATTCATTTTTAATAAATTTTATTCTTCCAAACTACTTAAATCAAAGATTAAACATTTTTTGGTTGTACAGTTCTTACCTTATTCTTTCAGTAGGAGGTCCAGTATAATGCAGTGGATTGAGATATTCTCTGGAGCAAAATTTACCTACTTCATCCACCCAATGACCTGTTAATGTTGGTGGACAAACCACCAAGGAAGGAAGTGGCATACATTCTGCCAATTTTGATCTTGCATATTCCTGGGCCCTTTACAACAGCAAAACACAATGAATTAACCAACTTGTTTATATTGCTCAGCATCTGAAAGCCTTGTGTTAAAGTAACATTTAAAATTACCTGTGACAGTGATCTCCTGCTAGAATACAGATGGACTGTAAAGTCTTCCCTAAACCCATGTCATCACACAGAATTCCATGAAGCTTATACTTATTAAGAAATGCTAACCAGTTCACACCATCCTGAAACATTGGAGGATACAGAAAAATGGTAAATGTGAACAGATCATAAAAATATTTTTCTGTAAAGAACATGTTTACAAAGACCAAACACACTGTATTTTTACAAGCAGGGAGAAATAAATGGATACAAGTCACCAAACACAAGAATTTTAATTATTAAATCAATCTTTAAATTCTTCAAGGTACATTTAAAGGAATAATCAGTATTTATAGATAAGTATAAAACTTTACCTGTTGATATTTTCTGAGTTCAGCATTGATTGGTACTGGAATCTTGTAATTTTCTAACTTTTTCCCATCTAACAATTGCTCCAAAAAGTGTCTTTCCTTGGCTTTCAATTGGATTAATTCTTCTGACATATTTGGAGGGTCTGGAATGCCTGCCTAAAAGTGTATTAAAACAATTTGCTATTATCTATTAATTTGTCCATCCCCAGATTATGAAATTATTTCAAGTCTTATCAAAATGTAAATGCAGAGATAACACAATATTGTAAAAAAACTATTCTCAATTAAAAAAATACCAAAAGCAACACACACATATATACACACATATATATGCAAAGAAAAACCAATTCAAAAATAGTATTTTAATGACTTGAAGACAAATATTTAAGAATTAGGTTTTAAAAGCACTATATAATGAGATTATTAAATAAGCACATCTAAGTGAAGAGGAACTAAAAAGCCTCTTGATGAAAGTGAAAGAGGAGAGTGAAAAAGTTAGCCTAAAGCTCAACATCCAGAAAACGAAGATCATGGCATCTGGTCCCATCACTTCACGGGAAATAGATGGGGAAACAGTGGAAACAGTGTCAGACTTTATTTTTCTGGGCTCCAAAATCACTGCAGATGGTGACTGCAGCCATGAAATTAAAAGATGCTTACTCCTTGGAAGAAAAGTTATGACCAACCTAGACAGCATGTTGAAAAGCGGAGATATTACTTTGCCAACAAAGGTCCGTCTAGTCAAGGCTGTGGTTTTTCCACTGGTCATGTATGGATGTGATCTGGACTGTGAAGAAAGCTGAGTACTGAAGAATTGATGCTTTTGAACTGTGGTGTTGGAGAAGACTCTTGAGAGTCCCTTGGACTGCAGGGAGATCTAACCAGTCCATTCTGAAGGAGATCAACCCTGGGATTTCTTTGGAAGGAATGATGCTAAAGCTGAAACTCCAGTACTTGGGCCACCTCATGCGAAGAGTTGACTCACTGGAAAAGACTCTGATGCTGGGAGGGGTTGGGGGCAGGAGGAGAAGGGGACGACAGAGGATGAGATGGCTGGATGGCATCACTGACTTGACAGATGTGAGTCTGAGCAAACTCCGGGAGTTGGTGATGGACAGGGAGGCCTTGCGTGCAACTGAGGTCGACGCAACTGAGCGACTGAACTGAACTGAAGCTATTTTAAGAACACAGCTACAACTTATTTTTCCCATACCATGTGTTACTTGATAATGACAAAACTGTATTGTTTAAGTGGAATGCTGTTACTACAGAGCCTCAATTTTAGTGTTAACTGTTACCCAGGGTACTGGCTCTCAAAATGTGGTCTGCAGACCCCTCAGGATTTCTAAGACCTTTTCAAAGGGTTACTGACTGCAGCTATTTCATAACAAAGGATAAGACATTGTTTGCTTTTTCGACAGTGTTGACTTTTGCTCTGATGCACAAAAGTAATGGTGGGCAAGACTGCTTTTGCCTCAGAAAGAATCAAGGCGGTACATCAAGTATACAAGCAGTCACTATTACTTGCAGCCATGCACCAGCCTTTTTTTAAAACAAGCTGGTTTCACTTAAGAATGTCATTGAAGCAGTAAAAATAATTTTATTAAACCTCAACCTTTGAATGGTACATCTTTTTTAATACTCTGTGCAAAAAATATAAAGTATTCCATAAAGCATTTCTGCTGTATACCATGCATATTGAAATACAAAATATTCAGGAAAAGCACTTGTAAGATTTCTTAAAATTGTGAGTTGACCTGTTTTTTTACAGAACAAGTTTACTTGAATGGACTGACACACTATGGTTATTCTGACTTGAGTATTTGGCATATTATTTTCTTTAAAAAATTTGGTTACTTCAAGGAAAATGAGTAGCACAATTTGTTGCCAATGATAAAATGCAAGCTGTCAAAAAAACCTTCGCACTGAAGGTGCTTCCCAATATTTAAAAATTTTCTGTTGGTGATACTAAGGAGTCTGTTTTTTGTTACTGTATGCTGATTATGAATCAACCTTTAAAAGATTTACGTAACTCAGTGAGCCAGTGTTTTCCAAATGACCAATGCTTTGTAAAAGGTCTATTCAAAAGTCTAATAGATTTATTCTTTAAATGAATTAATAAATCTTTTTCCACTTTTAATTTCTACTACAGAAAGTATGATAAACAAAAGTTCTTTGGGGTCTTTAATTTTTAACAGTGTAAAGAGGTAGAGAGACCACAAAGTTTGTTAACTACTGCCCTATGATTAAGAAATGTAAACTTAAAAGTTAAGAAAAGTAACATTCTGAGAACAGAACTTCAATTAAATTCAAGTGTATTTTCTTATAATACCAGAAATAGTATCAGGAGTTAGGTGTCTATGTTGTCTTAAAATGATTATATGTTTTATTTTCAAAAGGGGTTTTCTGTTTTTGCCATGCTGGACAGCTCAAGGGATCTTAGTTCCCCAACCAGGGATCAAACCTGTCCCCTCTGCAGTAGAAGCTCAGAGTCCTAAACACTGGACCACCAGGCAATTCCCTCAAAAGGTTTTAGAATTAACAACCTAATCAAGATAGAAACTAACATTTTAACATTCAATATCCTAATGATAACCATCAAAACGAGGCCTTTCTGCACAGTGCTTTACNCACCAGGCAATTCCCTCAAAAGGTTTTAGAATTAACAACCTAATCAAGATAGAAACTAACATTTTAACATTCAATATCCTAATGATAACCATCAAAACGAGGCCTTTCTGCATAGTGCTTTACATGGAAGTAACAAATCTTCAGGCATTTATCCTCATGGACCTTTTAATAAATAACACCCAGATATAAGGCCGTACTTTCTGGTGGCACTACGGGTAAAGAACCTGCCTGCCAATGCAGGAGAAATAAGAGATGCAGGTTTGATCCCAGGGTTGGGAAGATCCCCTGGGAGAAGAAATGGCAACCCACTCTAATATTCATGCCTGGAGAATCCCATGGACAGAGAAGTCTGGTGGGCTACAGTCCATAGGACCACAAAGAGTTAGACACAACTAAGTGACTTAGCATAAGGCCACACAATGAGGTACATTTCCTAACAATGATTAGGATTCATAAATACTGTACAGTGCCAGGAACCCTACCATTGATATCTTCCTCACTCCAATTCCTATAAAAGCAGCAAGTGTTACTAACAGTGCAGGGAATAAAAGCTTCTATCCAACCCACTGCTTGCTAGTCCCTGAATCCCTGAAAGAAAAGTACATGATTCTTATGAAAATGTAACAGTGAATCAAGATAAAGTGGAATAGGAATTAACCTGCATGACATTCTTGTTTCTACTGCTGGGTCTTCAAATTCACAGCATCTAATCTGTCATTAATCCTATCCAGTGTGTTTTTATTTGTAATTTTATCTTTCAACTCAAGAAGTTCAATGTGGGTTGTTCTTATTTCTTCCATTTCACTCTTTATTACACTCATGCTTTCCCTCTACCTTCTTGAACATATGGAGCATATTTTAATGACCTTGTGTACTAATTCTATTATCCGGGTCTTTCCGGGTCTGCTTCTATTGACTGACTTTTCTCCAGGGTAACCTTTTTTTCCCTCTGGCCACACCACATGGCTTGTGGGATCTCAGTTTCCCAACTAGGGACTGAGCCCTGGTCCTGGCAGTGAAAGCCTAGAATCCTAACCACTAGGCCACTAGGGAATTCCCTTTGGTTAATTTTTTGATGTGTGCTAAATATCCTAAGTTTGATGCTGTTAGGTGCTGAACTTTTGGGGGTTAAATATTTTAGGTTTTTTAAAATTTTTTCTGGGATGTAGTTAAATATCTGAAACCAATTCAGTCCTTTAAAACTTGCTTTTTTTAAAGGCTTTGCTAATGTGGGCTCAAAACAATCTTCTTGCAAGGGTTAATTTGGCCCCACTACTCAGGCAGTGTACTTCTGACGACTCTACTCAGTACCCTATATTAAGTCCTTTGACTCAGCTTTTTTTTTTTTTTTTTT
>SJYW01048548.1:1365340-1379481 GCA_006410735.1 Raphicerus campestris
TTTTTTTTTTTTTTTTTTTAACCAGATATAGTCAAACTCTTCCCCCAGCCGAGAGACTGTTCCAAAGTATTATGCTCATACTTTTCTAATAGAAATATAAAATGGTACAGTTTTCTGGGAAAACAGTTTGACAGTTTCTTAAGAAGTTAAACATCATATGACCCAGTAATTCCATTCCTAAATGTCTGCTCAAAAGAAAGAAAAGCAGGGACTTCCCGGGTGGTCCAGTGGTTACGATCACTTCCATTGAAGGGGGCATGGGGCTGGTCCCTGGTCAGGGAACCAAGACTCCATGTGCCTCACAGAGAAAGCAAAGAGAGGGGAAAAAAAGTTTACACCCAAATACTTTATAAGTGCATGCTTACAGCAACATTACTCATAATAGCCAAATGTCCATCGACTAATGAATGGATAAACAAAATGTGGTATTCTAGTGTATTATCTGGCCTAAAAAGGAACTGCTGGACACATACTACAGAATGGATGAAATGCATATATACTTATTTCTTGAATTTAATAAATCCCATAAAAATATATTAACTGGCTAAGTGACAGGATCCTGGCTTTTCTCTCGCTTCAAGCCACTTCTATTTCCTGCATTGGCCACATATATTATTTCTGTCCCATAAATATACTCCAAAATTGTTCAACTTCAGCCTTGCATTCTGCTTTCTCCATAATCCAACAGATGTATCATTTGCTTTTTACACTTTCAGTTACCATCTCAAATTTACCTTTCATGTAAACTCCAGAACAGAATCTTAGATATTACTAGGATACTCAGGAACACATTTCTAGAATAGCATCTAGAAATTAGCATCACCTAAAGAATTATCATTCTTTTATGAACCATAGTTTTATTTAAAATAGTGTTAAAAAAATTACCTATTAAAACATAAAAGTCTTAACACTTATAACGTAAACATATTCAACATCTTTTTAAAAAACTTGTTCTTTAAAATGTGTTCTTTAAAAGGTGTTACAATTATTATGAAGTTACTGAAAACATTAAGTTCATAAAACCAAGTTATCATCAACTTACCTCAAGTGGCATGAGTCTAATTAGTGTTGCAAAGCACTGTGTAGCCATGAATCTTACGCTGTCCGTCTGATCACTCATCCTTCCCAACACAGGCACAACTAAGAGTACAATATATGGGACGATACCAACATCCAGTTGTTCCATTACACCTGAGTAATTACTAAGGAAATTTCTAACTGGTTCCAGGGCAGATGTTTTCATAAACAAAATGATACACCAAGACTGTGACTTCTAAAACAGTTCCTCATTGCTTACCTGTATTATGAGGGACTGACTATCCCTCAAGGTCTATGATTCAATTATAACAGCATTTATACAGGGTTACTCTTTTGTAAAAACTATGTAACTTTCTCAAGATTAAGATGATTTTTTTTCATCTGAAGAATGCTGGAGGAAATCTTTACTGCGATTTTTTTCCATAAAGAAATTTCTACAAGTTTCTAGATTTCACATATCAAAATAAATTGATTTACATTGCAAGCAAGGGAGCACAACTAAGTGTCAAAGATTAATTCCAATTTTCCCACCAGGATCCTAACAACCCTGAGCTGGAGACAGGAGGTCCAGTGAGTTCAGTCCCATAATCTTTAGCATTTCTTCAGCTAGAGTTTCTACCGGTTTGATCTCTATCCATCTTTCTTGCTCTTAGACCAAAGTATTTTTTAGGTATTTTGAGTTAAACAGTGTTCATGGATGTAATACCCTTGGTAAAAAGCTTGTCTGTATATTTCTAGTTAATTAATCATTTTGCCAGACAATCAATAAACAAAGCAAACATAGTAAATTTATAAGAACTGCCTACATAGTATCTGATTAATACTGGGTTGCATAGTATCATATAGAAAAAGCCAAATGCACTTTTTCGGCCAACCTCATATTTAAAAATACACTGACTGTAAATTTTTTGCTTATAAAAAGATCTCTTAAAATTAACAGTAAGTCTTTAATTTTTTGTGTGAATATAATAAAATGTAAATACAGGCATAATATAATGCAATGAAAATAACACTTTGAAATAAAATGTAAAAAAGTAGTTTCGTTTTTTGGAATAAGGCCGCTTGTGTGCACATTTGTTTTTGGTGCTGAGTTTTTTTGGCTTGTTCTCCTCCCACCCCACAATCCTGACCTGGCTTGCTCAGCAGTGAAAGTGTGGAGTCCTAACCACTGGACTGCCCTGTATATATCTGAATAAACTGTATTTTAGTCACTCTTAAATAAAGCAAATATAACTTCTGAGTAGTTTGTCAAAGTGAAAAAGGATACAGGCAAGTGCTTCAATTGCACCCTCTTGTTTGATATTGTCGTCAATTGCTCCCAGCCATGGAAGAACTTTCTCCAAAAATATATTCATTGTTTCCATGGTAGCTATTTTGCTCATGACGCCCACACAGCGAGCCGCCATGTGCCTCACTGCAGTGCTGGGATACTGAAGGCACATGTAGAGGTGGGGCAAATGCAGCACCAGCTGAAAACAAAGTTTAAGCCAAGTCAGGAGACTCATTAGGGAACCGAATGTTTAAAACACAACGATAATGGCCCTTACTCAGAGGTTCTCAATATTCCAAGAATTATCTCGTTACCTGAAAACACTGTCAGAACATACTCAATAAAAATTTAATCTACATCTACATTATTAGAATGCTTTTAAAAAGAATAGAAAGAAAGTGAAAGTTAAGTCGCTCAGTCGTGTCCGACTCTTTGCGACCCCGTGGACTGTAGCCTACCAGGCTTCTTTGTCCATGGGATTCTCTAGGCAAGAATACTGGAGTGGGTTACCATTTCCTTCTCCAGGGGATCTTCCCGACCCAGGGATTGAACCCAGGTCTCTCCTGCATCGGAGGCAGATGCTTTAACCTCTGAGCCACTAGGGAACAGATGGGTACAAAACTTCTCCCCTGTTGAATATTCTCTTAAGCATTAGGGAACACTCAATACTTTGCAAAATTCGTAGGGAACACATCAAAGGCACTTGCACGATTCTCCTACTGAGGCTGGGAAAATAACACTACACATCATCAGCCGCCTCCAAATCTGGCGTTTAAGTACATACTTTGTATTCACTAGGTTGGGTGATCCTGATTTTGTTCTAGGCACCATACTCTGGTAGTTATCTTCCACTTTAACTTCATGGCTTTCCATACGCAATATGATCACAAGAGCATGACATATCCCATTATTAAATGTCTGATGCACAGAAGCCAGGATTAATGCTGATGAGAGTCAGGTACTTGATCAACAAACTAGCCTTACTGTTCAACTGAATGCATCCTGTTTGATCATGGAGGGTGAGCACATACAGATGAATTTTGCCCTTCTTTACTAATGATAAATTTGCAAAATTTAACAAGTAAAAGAATATGCTTTATTACTATATAAACGGAAAAATTTCCCTCTACTCTCTCTTATATGAATAGAGAATTGACGCTAGCACCCTTTATGATGTTATAAATTACAGAGAGCTTCCTAATACAGTTAAATGGAAAGAATAATATCAAGACTTTATTCAGTGGAAAAACCAGATAATCAATTCTCTGGTCTATGTTACTCCTCCCTCTATTGTAATTTTTTGGTGAGAGATATTTTAATAGTTAAAAAATAAACCCATATTCTATCTTTGCCACTGACTAAGCTTCATCTCAGAGGTAACTTCCTACCATTACATTTATCTAGGGAAGAGATTTTATCACCAGTATTCTTCTGTTCCTGGACTATATTATTAAGATGAACAGGGATGCAGCTTTGTGTTTGCAGCTGGCTTCAGGTCTTCAGACCCCTGTTCTGACTGCCCTGTATTCTAAGCTCTCAGAGTGGGTTTTCTCTCATTCACGCACCCAGCTCTGCCTCAAAAGCCTGGAAGAGTTAAGTTGTCAGGAAAAGAAGGAATCTAGTTATAGTATCTAAAAGAAAATGAAATCTTAAGGGATGACATCATAGTTGCACTTTTCATTCAAGCCCAAGTCTTTCTAATAAGACTACTCATTTTATTAGGAAAAAAACTACACTTGCATTAGTTAGTTACCAGGGGATGAAGCTCAGAATCCATTGACACTGCTGCTGTTTCAAAAACTTGCAGAGAATTCACCAGTTCTTGGGCAGGGCCATCTCCTTTTTCCAAGAGGGACTTTCCATCTATTAAGATACATTGATTTAAGTGCATATTACCTTACAAATAGTTTTTCAAAATCCAGAGCTTACAAAAAGTCTTAGCACCCCCCAGCTACTATGGGAGAGTCTATTTTTGCTTTATAATGTAAAATGAAATACAACACCCTTAATTTAACTGAAGTCTACTCCTAAAGAACTTAAGAAGCTTAATATAATGATCCATTCCAAATCTCTTTCTAAATACATTACAGGAAAAGTAAAAAGCAAGAAAAGTATACAAAATGACATGAAAATCAATGTTTTTAACCAACCTTCTATTTAAAAACTTACCAGCTGGCCTGGGATAAACAGGCACAGGCATTGTTATTTTATAAAGACATTATGGAATGGATATACACTGAAATCTGTTTAAATCTCAACTCAGAAAAATATGTACACACCAAAATTATGTATGTCGATTGTATTCCTCAGTGGGCCAACCATCGCATCCCACAGATGTGGCAGCTTCACTGCCATTTCACCACCAAAATGTTTCACTACAGTTGTCAAGGCAAACTCAGCTCCTCTCCGTTGTACCAAGTAAGGCTTCTGGGCCTAAAAATTAAATGTTAGGTGAAAACAAGATTTCAGAAAAAAGTACAATGCTTTCAAAATGTTATTAAGAGAATTTAAAAAATCAGTGTTAAGAATTCAATGTTACCATTAACCAATGAAGCAATTACTGGACATGTTATAACTATAAAACACCTCTCAATACATTTACATAGGCATAAAATCCTGAGCTAGATTTTTACATCCAAAATAAAATACTTTTGGGGGACTGGAGAAAAGAAATAGAAGAATACATGCTGTTTCTAGAGATAGTCCTAAGTGACATGTTTTCTTCTCTCTATCCCAAAGAAACTTACCATGACCTGTCCTTATTTATATTTGCTTAAGGGATAGCATGGCTTCCCTGATAGCTCTGCCTGCAATGCAGGAGACCCTGGTTTGATTGCTGGGTCAGGAAGATTCTGTGGAGAAGGGATACGCTGCCCACTCCAGTATTCTTGGGCTTTCCCTGTGACTCAGCTGGTAAAGAATCTGCCTGCAATGCGGGAGACCTGGGTTCGATCCCTGGGTTGGGAAGATCCGTGAAGGGAAAGGCTACCCACTTCAGTATTCTGGCCTGGAGAATTCCATGTACTGTATAGTCCACAAGGAGGTTGCAAAGAGTTGAACACGACTGAGTGACTTTCACTTTCAAGGGACAGAATATAAGCATCTGTTTAATTTAACAAGATTAATATAACCTCACACTTAGCAATAATTTCATAATAATTAAATACAAAAAAAGTCCCCTCAGAAAGATACAATTATATTTTTAAGTGAAGGAACTATGCAAATCATCAAAGTATACACTTTTTATTAAAATTAACGTGAGAATAATATAGTTAGTGAAAAAGTCTTCATTCACAGAATATTTTAAAAGGAATACAGACAATAAGATTTTGGTTTAAAAAAACAAAACTTAAAATAGGCCTATACTTTACAGAAATATATTAAACACATGTCTTTTAGCAATGATACTTTATTGCTCAACTCAGGTAAGTTCCTATGTCTTGCAACCAGTAGAGCTACCTAGAGAATTCCATTGTTAAAAATGTGACTAAGATTTTTTCAAAACCAAACAGTTAAAAAACATTTTTCTTTTTTTTTTCGCCACACAGCAGTGTGAGATCTTAGCTCCCTGACCAGGGATCAAGCCTGCACTGGAAGCATGCGCAGTCTTAACCACTGGACCACGAGGGCAGCCCCACCAAACATTTTCTTAAATTNTACCCACTTCAGTATTCTGGCCTGGAGAATTCCATGTACTGTATAGTCCACAAGGAGGTTGCAAAGAGTTGAACACGACTGAGTGACTTTCACTTTCAAGGGACAGAATATAAGCATCTGTTTAATTTAACAAGATTAATATAACCTCACACTTAGCAATAATTTCATAATAATTAAATACAAAAAAAGTCCCCTCAGAAAGATACAATTATATTTTTAAGTGAAGGAACTATGCAAATCATCAAAGTATACACTTTTTATTAAAATTAACGTGAGAATAATATAGTTAGTGAAAAAGTCTTCATTCACAGAATATTTTAAAAGGAATACAGACAATAAGATTTTGGTTTAAAAAAACAAAACTTAAAATAGGCCTATACTTTACAGAAATATATTAAACACATGTCTTTTAGCAATGATACTTTATTGCTCAACTCAGGTAAGTTCCTATGTCTTGCAACCAGTAGAGCTACCTAGAGAATTCCATTGTTAAAAATGTGACTAAGATTTTTTCAAAACCAAACAGTTAAAAAACATTTTTCTTTTTTTTTTCGCCACACAGCAGTGTGAGATCTTAGCTCCCTGACCAGGGATCAAGCCTGCACTGGAAGCATGCGCAGTCTTAACCACTGGACCACGAGGGCAGCCCCACCAAACATTTTCTTAAATTGCCTTTAAAAACTGTACTGTAGAACAAGTAGATCAGTGAAATAGAATAGAAGCCCAAGAAGATCCTTACATACAGGAAAGCAGGATATGTAACAGTGGAGCCATCATCATCAACTAGGGATGAAAGAGTCAATGGTGAGATAACTGGTTGTTCCTATGGGCAAATAAATTTAGATTCCTACCTCACATCACACAACTAATAAATTTCAAGTTGACTAAAAGGTTACAAGTTATTTGACATTATAAACTTATCCTCTGAATATCAACAGTAATTCCTAACACTGATAAGACTGAGAAAAGTTAGCTTTCACTATTACTTAACATCTCCATAGTCACTGTTACAGGAGTGAATTAGTTCATATTCATGAATGACTTATACACCCACTATGGAGAGGGTTTCTTGCTAGGAAGATAATCAGAAAACTAAATTGGTAAAAATAAGAAGTTTGAGAAATTTGAAGTTTTTAGTTTTTCTGAACTCTGTTGTTGGAGTACTCCAAAAAGTTACTAGCCCCAGTCATTCACTTAAAAATATCATTCTAGAAGCTGATATGACAATTTAGCTCTCAATCTGTAAGAAATTTTGTTTTAAAATCAGAGTATTCAAAGAAGAAAAACTATTTACCTCATCAAGTTCAACAAGGAGGTTTCCACTACCTCCTGCAGGAAGATCTGCTATTTGAGCTTTGACGGCTTTGGGGGTAGGACCTCGCCTACTTGTGATAGCAAAAGCAGCTTTCTGATGCCGATAGAGTGTAATTATACCCCGGTGCTTGGTGACAGTATGATGCATTCCATCTTTTTCAGAGTTGGATCCTGAAGGAAAAAAGGAAAAAAGTCAAATAATCCTTAAAGCACAATATAGGTGACCAAAGGTTTCTTGCTCCAAAAGATACAACACATTTTAAAACTGTCTTTTAAGCCTCAATTTTTACAGGCCAATGATATTTTCTCTAGACAATGAAATGATCACAAAAATCAGTAATTTGCAAAAATAAGTTAAACATTTTGATCTGCATAGGACCATACTTAATACAACTAAGGTTGCAGAATCCTCTTAACAACCAGAAATATCTAATGCAAGGCTGACTGTACCTCCTTCTGTGAAAAGTAGATTGATTCTTTAAAAATAAGTTACTGTATCCAGGCATAAAAAAACACATTAAAAAATACTGTAAGTAAGTTCTCTTAAAAAAAAAAAAAAAAAAGTCTATGCTGCTGCTAGGTCGCTTCAGTCGTGTCCAACTCTGCGACCCCATAGACAGCAGCCCACCAGGCTCCGCCGTCCCTGGGATTCTCCAGGCAAGAACACTGGAGTCGGTTGCCATTTCCTTCTCCAGTGCATGAAAGTGAAAAGTGAAAGTGAAGTTGCTCAAATCGTTTCCGACGCACAACTCCATGGACTGCAGCCTACCAGGCTCCTCTGTCCATAGGATTTTCCAGGCAAGAGTAACTGGAATGGGGTGCCATTGCCTTCTCTGAGTAACCATGAATTCAGAAACACCAACCGATGCAAAATATTGTTGCCTCAACTAGCCCTCAGGGAGGGGGGCGGTTAGGGAGGAAATTAGGACTAAGGCACATGACAAAACATTGGTCCTTGAGACTAGACTACAAAGAGCAGTTACTACTTTACATGTAAATTTTCTGGAGGNAATATTGTTGCCTCAACTAGCCCTCAGGGAGGGGGGCGGTTAGGGAGGAAATTAGGACTAAGGCACATGACAAAACATTGGTCCTTGAGACTAGACTACAAAGAGCAGTTACTACTTTACATGTAAATTTTCTGGAGGAAAACAGAAAAGCTGTTTAAACGCTATTTGATAATAGAGTCCACTTATCTCATAAGACATGTACTAAATTAGAGAAAACAGAATTTTATAGGAAGAACTTTCAATCACCATTGGATGCAGTTAAGTTTTCTAGCCCTGTTAACAGTAAACCCTATAACGATGATCTTGAAAGAGAAGTTAAGGGTTAATACCTGTCTTACAGGATTTAGTCATCTTAAATGTGAGAACTTAAAGACCTCAAAGATACCAGGTCTTTTATAAAAAAAACTTGTGAGTTAAAAGGGCTGTGATTTTATTAGCAATAAGTGCAAATTCTCTCAAAATGGTAAAACCCTCCAACATAAATTGGATTTTGCTTAAATTATACCTGTAGATAACTGTAAACAAATTTAAATGGTTAATTCTTTCTCTACCCCAAATAAAGGTTTAGATATATACCTTTAGAATTTTCCTGGCCACTTTGTGTTGGTACTGGACATGTGACAGAAGGAGTTAGGTATGGGTCCACACAAAGTGAGCTACAGAGATTTTTAATAATTTTTGAATTGGGACAGGGAGTCCTTGTTGTGCACTGCTGAAGTAGTTTGGCCATCCATTGAGCTGCGTAGTTCTGCACTAGCGTATTCTCTTCTTTTTTAATTGTCTCCATTAATGGTTTTATGATAGGATTTAATTTCTCCGGAAGTTGCTGCAAGCTCACAACTGCACATGCAGCAAAAGTATGCACTCTCAGCTGCAGCACTTGCCACTCCTGGTTGGTCTCTGTGACTGTCATTTGGACCTGCTGTCGTTTACTATCTAACTGCTGTAATACTTGAGGATTTAAATTGAAGGATGATGTGACTTCATTAAAAACAGTAGTGACCTATTAAAGAGAGAAATCAAGAATCATTAATGACATCAACCCCAAGTAGCCTGCAAATTCTTAAAGGGAAGACAGCAAGCTTTCTGTTTCAATTATAAATTCTACAATAACTAGTACATTTTAGTATTCAGTAAACTAAATGTCTAAAACCTTCCAAGTAAACTTTATTTTAATTTGACTTGATTTAACATTGTATTATACTTTTTTAAGAAAGATACAATCTCTTCAGAGACTTCTTATATTTAGTAAGTTTGAGTGAAAAATCAACACATAATGCCCACATAGTACTTTGGTGAAATAACACTGTGAGCAAATATAAATCAGTCCTTTGAGAATGGTGTAACAGTTGTTAATTCTTTAATTACCAAGAACTGCTTAAAGCTATGACTGTGGCATCAGACTACTTTACAAGCTCCATTAAAAGACTGTTAACTGTATCTTTTTAAAACAACTTAATGAGATGTAACTCACATACAGTACACTCAAAGTGTACAGTTCAATGGTTTTTACTATATTCAGAATTGTACAATCACAATTTTAGAACATTTTCATCATCTCCAAAATAAAACTCAATACCTCTTAGTAGTAACACCTCATTTCCTCCATCCTATGTAACCACTTATCTACATTCTNTCAGCTTTTCTGTAAACCTAAAATTGCTCGTAAAAGTAAAGTGTACTAGAAAAACAGAAAACAACAACAACATGAAGGGAAGAAATTTGATAATTTTAACAGGTCTATCTAAAGTGAATTTAAGAATATTTACATCAAAAACATTTAGGCAAAACTCACACAACCAAAAAAAATAAAATAATAATGTGAAAATTCAGAACCCATGCCAGCAGTTTTTTATATGAACCCATGCCTGATCAACTAAGCATTATATTAATAAAATGGACATGATACTTTTTTCTTAGAAGAGTCTGATCAGACAAAAAAGATAATGCAAAAGGAAATTTACAAATGTTGATTCATGGTAGTGCAACACAATACCGTGCTATAAATTAAAGTAGGCCTACATGGAATATTCCTAATTCACATAGGAATGCATGGTTGGTGAACACAAAAGAGACATTTATCCACAGTATTAATATGTTGTCTAAAAAAAGTTAACCATTTTTTTTAAAGACCACTGGCTCAAACTGCAGCACCTATAAGTAATAGCAAAGAAATGGATTCCTTATGATGTTTCCCCAAATTCTAGTATTTCTGTTTGACCTTTAGGTCTATTTTTAAAACAGGAATGTGAAGCCTTTTACAGACAGGGCAAGGATTACTCAGCTCATAACAGATTTCTATTTACACAGTGATATTNAAAGAAATGGATTCCTTATGATGTTTCCCCAAATTCTAGTATTTCTGTTTGACCTTTAGGTCTATTTTTAAAACAGGAATGTGAAGCCTTTTACAGACAGGGCAAGGATTACTCAGCTCATAACAGATTTCTATTTACACAGTGATATTAACTGAAGGTTCTCTGTAGGCATTTCAATGTGTTACTCCTTGGAAATAAAATGCTCTTAAGACTGAGTATTCCTTAAAAGGAAGTAAGTGCCTAGCAACTGTATTATCAGTATTTTCAAGTCACACTGCAGAGCTCCACAGGTAGCTTTGTAACTGAGATGGTTTGTGCCAACCATCCAACTGTCAACCATACAGAGTGGGCAAAGAATGAATAACATGATCTTTGACAGGAAGGGATGATTCAATCTTTCGTTCAACAAAAACTTACTGAGAGCCACCTTTGTGTTAAGCAATATTCCATGGGCTGGGAGTACAATCTAGAACAGTATTAAAATACTTCTGCCCTTATGATGATTATATTCTTACGTATCTACATACTCACCATACCAATTTTACTAGCCCTAGCATTCTCCTGATCTTTATGTGAAGCAAGGGTAACCTGGTGGTCAGATTGATCTTACAAAATTAATCTCTAAAAATTTCAAGATTACTGTAGTTATTTAGACCAAGTTAGTTCTTACCTGGTCTTGTGTTGATAATAAAGTGAACAGAGTTTCCAAGGCTGCTCTTCGAACAGATGATATAGTGTGATGCAAAAAAGGCCAGACACGTGGAACTAAAACTGTGAGTGACTGCTGAATACTAATAAAGAAGACACAGATTAATCTTATTCATTCTTAGTTAAAATTCTGTTGATATATCATCTAAATATCATTTCCTTATGGACCTACCAATTTTTTCGATGAATAAATTCTAAAAAGACAATACAATTTTCCTATGAACACTTGCTTAACACCCTCATACAAAACTGTTATTAAAACACCAGAATAGACAGAACAAATGGAGTCATAAAGAGTACAGAAACATTAACATGAGGTTATTCTGTGGCACTAACACCATGAATCACCTCTATAAAATCAGAACTTTTCAGTGTAACTGCACTTATTCTCAGTCTGTTCTCACTCAGGAAAATGGGACATGTATCTTAGTTGATAGCCTACACAAACATCAGGATTGTTAATCCTTACTCCTTCCCTACTGTTAACTCCAACAGGTAACCAATAGGTGCACAGAATTTATATCCCCCTTTGGGGCCATCTCTATCACGTATCAAAAGAAGCAAGAGATGGTAATGGTAGTAGCTTTGGAATTTGTTATCCTAATCTAGCATTACTAAATTAGGTAACTCAAATTATCTTCCTTCTCACAGATGAGATTTTAAATGTGAAAGCAAGCAAAGGCAAGAGTTGGCTAACAACTTAGATCATAGGATTCCTATCACATCCACGAGTCATTTATAAAAGTTACCTCAAATTAGCAAATGATTTATAAGTAGCATTTGAAATATATACCTCGATAGAAAAAGACATGAGGAAAAAAGAATATGTCAGTGTAATTATCTGTTCTTTTGGTTCCTCTCAGGAGCTCCATCTTTTAATGATATTTTCATTACTTGCAGATTTAAATGAACATCGCCTTTTACATTTATTTACACATCTAGTAAATTTACTTATAAAATTACAACTTAAACACATGCACACACAGACATAAAACAGACTCAAATATGAAAAAGCATTATAGCAGGTCTTGTTAATAGTGTAACTCTTCATGCTCCAAATACATGCTGCATTTCTTCTTACATAAGCTGGAAAGTATCTGCCAAATATCACAATATATGAAGCAAATTTTCTAAGGCAATTTTGAAAAAAAAAAAGATCAAAAACTACATTATTTCACACTGAATTAACAGAATTTTCACTACATTCTTTGATTCTTTTTTTTTTTTTAACATTATCTAGCTTTTCCAACACTGTCCACTTGATTATATACATACATTTTTAAGTCCAAAGCCTTTTTTATTTTTTAGGGCAAGTGCAAACAAACCAAGGCTCACAGTTCAAGTTCACTCTACATGAGTTTTTAAGTTTTATTGGATTACAGGTACGTTCATTCCTTTATGTATTATCTACAACTGCTTTTGTGCTACACAGACAGAGTTGAGTAGCTTTGACAGAGATCATATGGCCACAAAGCCAAAGCCTCACTATCTGGACACAAACAGTTTGCCAACCTCTAATATATAATAATAATTAAGAATTCTTGCATTTTGCAGCTTGAGAAGGGCTTTCACACAGATTAACTCATTTAACCCTTATACCAATGAAAGTGTCTGAAAATTAGGAAACACCATATATGCACTACCATTTCAATTTTCTTCTTCACTTTATAGGCACTTATTTTGCTGTTCCAATTTTGGGTTGTCCCACTAGCCTAAATTTAACATTGAAGGACGACCGCAGGTCAGTATTATTTGAAACATCCTCTCCATGTTTTTCACACATCAATGATTTTCACTGGAAACAGATTTACTCACAGAACCAGAAATCATTTATAATCATAATTATATAAACATTCACTGAATACACTTACTAGCCTAAGAAGAGTAATTAACTTTCTCATCTGTAATTTTTTTTCTGTATCTCCAAGGATATTAATATTTAGGAGTCTAAAAGCTAGGGAATACATTAATTAGCTAAGCTTCGTTTCAGAATTCAAGACAGTAAAATAAATGACACTAAATTTTTGGTTTACATCTTTGCTTTACCCATTCTCTGCTTTTGAACATTATATTACATTATTATGTATTCCCTTCCTGATAAGTGATTACTGAAATCAAGAAAATATTTCTTTGTGAACATCACGAAGAAAATGCTTACAGAGTAGCAAAATTTGGAAATGTAAAACTGATGTTCACTGATAATTCTATTAACCACAGTCACAAAGGCTACAAAATTCTAGTCTAGAACTAGAGATGAAAATAAATAACAATGGATAATTGTTTATCTAAAGTTAACTATCATAGGATGAACAAGTTGAATGATTATATAATGGAATTAGCCCAAGAATACAGCCTCTCTAAGTTTCTGTCCCCAAAGAGCTGGTGGCTAGAGAATGAAGAAGAAAAGTCTTCTTGAAAGTAACTGTCTTTGGCATCCTCTACTTACAGTGCTATTCTAAAAGATGCTAGACTATCATATTTTTAATTATCTGGAACTGTATATAAACACTTTCTACTTTATTCCATTGAATAGAAATAATTACCTGCATTGTTGAACCTGAGGATAAGTTAACAAGGATGACAGAAGAGTCATAATACTATTTGTTGAAGCTGTTAGATCATCTAGTTCCAGAAGAGCATCCCATAATGTATTTATAATAAAAGGTACCTATAAGATCAGTTATCCAAAAAAGTTATTAATTTTGCAAGAAATATTCACCAGCCATGCCAAACTGTATTTCAGGAGTCACTACTGATTCAACAACATATACAACCCCAATGACCCTGGATAATCCCAGTTCTGAGTAAAGTTAAGGAGGAAACATT
>SJYW01048548.1:1403830-1424842 GCA_006410735.1 Raphicerus campestris
TTTTTTTTTTTTGAGGTGATAATGTCTTTTCTACAGTCTTCCCTACCATCTAGATTTTGTACACCATGGCTTAATTCTTTATTATTTGAAATATAAAGTAATGCTTTCCATTCATAATGTAAATTGCATGATAACATCAACTCCCTCACCCTCCTTTTTTTTTTTTCAAGAAAAAGCACATTTCTAGCCTTTATAAAATACCAGTACCTCCCAACTGGTAGAAAAAATTATAGAAGCTAGGTCTTCTCTTTCCTATTCTCTTTTTTCTATATCTCATTACTTTGTTATTTTGCTATTCTATCAACTAAAAATCACCTTCTTAAATGATCATTCTCTAAAAAGTTTTTAAGAATCTCTTTTGCTTAGGGTTATTCTGTATGCCAGTGGCTCAGACAGTAAAGAATATGCCTACAATGCAGGAGACCCAGGTTCGATCCCTGGGATTGGAAGATCCTCTGGAGAAGGGAATGGCAACCCACTCCAGTATTCTTACCTTGAGAAATCCATGGATAAAAGAACCTGGAGGGCTACAATCCATGGGGTGGCAAAAAGTCAGCCATGACTGAGTGACTGCAGACAAACCAGACATTCTGTACTAGGACTTCCCAGGTGGCCCTAGTGGTTCAAAAAAAAAAAAAGTTGTCTGCCAATGCGAGAGAAGTAAGAGATGCAGGTTTGAACACTGGCTTGGGAGGATCCCCCCAAAAAGGGCATGGCAACCCATTCCAGTATTCTTGCCTGGANCTTCCCAGGTGGCCCTAGTGGTTTAAAAAAAAAAAAAATATATATATAGTTGTCTGCCAATGCGAGAGAAGTAAGAGATGCAGGTTTGAACACTGGCTTGGGAGGATCCTCCCCAAAAGGGCATGGCAACCCATTCCAGTATTCTTGCCTGGAGAATCCATGGACAGAGGAGCCTGGCAGGTGATCTTAGGGTCGCAGATTCAGACAGGACTGAAACGACTTAGCAAGCATGCACATATCCTGTAATTACCTTGTTTTTGAGGGTGATGGCACATGTTAAGTGGTGAAAATTATTATAATTACATCAGTAACTGTGTTTGAATGAAATATTGGAGTACTGTCATTTATGGAGCATTTTCTATGTGTTAGGAACATGGCATAGTTACACTCTTCTGATAATCCCATAACACTAAATGGTACATATTACTATCTCGATTTTTTTTTGAGATAAGAAAAATGAATTTTAGGAAATCTAGAAAATTCCCTAGGTACTACTGGAAGAACTATGTTCTCAGTTCAATCAGTTGCTCAGNCATCCAGTCCCATCACTTCATGGCAAATAGATGGGGAAACAGTGGCTGACTTTATTTTTCTGGGCTCCAAAATCACTGCGGATGGTGGTTGCAGCCATGAAATTAAAAGACACTTACTCCTTGGAAGGAAAGTTATGACCAACCTAGACATCATATTAAAAAGCAGAAACATTACTTTGCCAACAAAAGTCCGTCTAGTCAAGGCAATGGTTCTTCCAGTGGTCATGTATGGATGTGAGAGTTGGACTATAAAGAAAGCTGAGCACCGAAGAATTGATGCTTTTAACTGTGGTGTTGGAGAAGACTCTTGAGAGTCCCTTGGACTGCGAGGAGATCCAACCAGTCCATCCTAAGGGAGATCAGTCCTGGGTGTTCATTGGAGGGACTGATGTTGAAGCTGAAGCTTCAGTACTTTGGCCACCTGATGTGGAGAGCTGACTCATTTGAAAAGACCCTGATGCTGGGAAAGATTGAGGGCAGGAGGAGAAGGGGACAACAGAGGATGAGATGGTTGGATGGCATCACTGACACAATGAACATGAGTTTGGGCGGACTCCGGGAGTTGGTGATGGATAGGAGGCCTGTACTGCGGTTCATGGGGTCACAAAGAGTTGGACACGACTGAGCGACTAAACTGAACTGAATCTCCTTTCATGTTTATCTGTATTGTATGTGTCAGAATTTCCTTCCTTTTTGATAAGGCTGAATAATAATTCTGGTGTATGTTCATACCATGTTTTGTTTATCAATTCGTCTGTCATTAGACACTTGGGTTGCTTCTGCCTTTTGGTTATTTTGAATAATGCTGCTGTGAACACAGACATGCAAATATCTATTGAAATTCCTGCTTCCAGTTCTTTTGGGTCTATGCCCAGAAGTGAAATTATAGGATCATATGGTAATTCTATTTTTGATCTTTTTTTTTTCTTTAGAACTGCCATACTGTTCTCCATAATGCCTATTTCATTTTGCATTCTCACCAACAATCTGTGAGGTTTTCAATTTCTCCACATAACTTTATCAACTGTTGTTATTTTGATTTTTTTGGTAGTAGCCGTACTAATAGGTATGAAATTATTTCGTTTTCTGGCTGAATAACATTCCACTGTATGAATATAACATTTGTGTATTCATTCATTGTTTGAAGACATTTGGGTTGTTCCTACTTTTTTGACTTTTATGTAATACTGCTGTAAATGTTCATGTACAGATTTTTGTACATGTATGTTTTTATTTCTTCTGTGTAGATACCTTTTGTTGACTATGAGGGCTACTCTGTTTCTTCTAAGGGATACTTACCACACTAGTAGATGTCATGGTCCTTTGTGCAGATCACAACAAACTATGGAAATTTTTTAAAGAGATGGGAATACCAGACCACCTTACTGCCTCCTGAGAAATATGTATATAGATCAAGAAACAACAGTTAGAACTGGACATGGAACAGTGGATTATAAAATTGGGAAAGGAGTATGTCAGTGCTATATATCGTCACCCTGCTTATTTAACTTGTATGCAGAGTATATCGTGTGAAACGCTGGGCTGGATGAAGCACAAGCTGGAAATCAAGATTTCTGGGAGAAATATCAATAACCTCAGATATGCAGATGGCACCACGTTTATGGCAGAAAGCGAAGAGGAACTAAAGAGCCTCTTGATGAAAGTGAAAGAGGAGAGTGAAAAAGCTGGCTTAAAACTCTGTTCAAAAAAAATGAGATCATGGCATCCAGTCCCATCGCTTCATGGCAAATAGATGGGGAAACAATGCAAACAGTGAAAGACTTTATTTTCTTGGGCTCCAAAATCACTGCAGATGGTGACTGTAGACCTGAAATTAAAAGATGCTTTCNGAAAGACTTTATTTTCTTGGGCTCCAAAATCACTGCAGATGGTGACTGTAGACCTGAAATTAAAAGATGCTTTCTCCTTGGAAGGAAAGTTATGACCAAACTAGATAGCATATTAAAAAGCAGAGACATTACTTTGTCAACAAAGGTCCGTCTAGTCAAGGCTATGGTTTTTCCAGTAGTCATGTATGGATGTGAGTGTGGGCCTACAAAGAAAGCTGAATGCAGAAGAATTGATGCTTTTGAACCGTGGTGTTGAAGAAGACTCTTGAGAGCCCCTTAAACTGCAAGGAGTTCCAACCAGTCAATCCTAAAGGAAGTCAGTCCTGAATGTTCATCGGAAGGACTGATGCTGAAGCTGAAGCTCCAATACTTTGGCCACCTGATGGGAAGAACTGACTCATTGGAAAGGACCCTGATGCTCGGAAAGCTTGAAGGCAGGAGGAGACAGGGACGACAAAGGATGAGATGGTAGGATTACATCGCCAACTCAATGGACATGAGTTTGAGCAAGCTCTGGAGGTGATGATGGACAGGGAAGCCTGGCGTGCTGCAGTCTATGGGGTTGCAAAGAGTCGGACATGACTGAGCAACTGAACTGAACTGATGTAGATACCTAAGAATGGACTTGCTGGGTCTTGTGGTAACTGTTTTACTATTTGAGAAACTGCCAGACTGTTCTCCAAACTGGCTTCACCATTTCATATTCCTCTAGCAGAATACAAATGTTCCAATTTCTCCACATTCTTGCCAATGTTTACTTATTATTCACTGAATTTAACTATATCTATACCAGTGACTATAAAGTGATATCTTACTGTACTTTTGATTTGCATTTTTCTGATGACTAATGATGTTGAACATATTTTCATGTGTTTAATGACCATTTCTATATCTTTGGAGAGTTGTCTATTCATGTTGTTCACCCATTTTTAAATGGAATATCTGTTCTTTTACTGAGATATGAGTTCTTTATATATTCTGTATATAAACCTCTTATCTAATAAATGATTGACAGATATTTCCTCCCATTATGCATTATCTTTTCACTTTGCTGACCTTCGAAGCATAAAGTTTTTAATTTTGATGAAATCCTATTTATCTTTTTCCTTTTGTTTCTCAAGCTTTTTGATATCATGTTAGAAGTCTTTGCTAAATCTGAAGTCATATTTACCCCTTTGTTTTCTCTAAGAGTTTTATAGTTTAACTCTTACTGTTAGGTATTTCATCTATTTTGAGCTTATTTTTGTATGTTCTGAGGTTAAGAGTCTTAACAATTTTTTTTTTCTTTTTGAGGCTTTTTTTTGGTTGTTAATTATCATTTCTTTGGTTGCACTGGGTCTTCATTGTTGGGCAGAGGTTTTCTCCAGATGTGAGTGGGGGCCACTCTTTGCTGTGGTGCACAGGCTTCTCACTGTGGTGACTTCCCTTGTTGCAGAGCACAGGCTCTGAGTGCATGGACTTCAGTAGTTGCATCACGTGGGCTTGGTAGTTGTGGCTTGTGAGCTTTAGTTGCCCTGTGGCATGTGAAATCTTCCTGGGCCAGGGATCGAATTGGTATCCCCTTCATTGGCAGGTGGATTCTTAAACACCGTACCACCGTACCACCAAGGAATATCATACCCCAATATCATTTTTTTATATGTGGCTATCTTGTCTCAACACCATTTGTTGAAAAGATTCTTTTTTTCTCCACTGAATTGTTTTTGCATGCTTGTCTGCAGACATGTAGTCTTATTTCTGAACTCTCGATTCTATTTGATTGATGTCTGTGTCAGTATTTCATTGTCTTGATTACTGTTGCTTTCTAGAAGTAATTTTTAAAATCAAGAAGTATGAGCCTCCAACTTTGTTGTTCTTTTTCAGGATTATTTTGGATATTCTTGGTCTCTTGCATTTCTTTATGAATTTTAAGATCAGTTTGTCAGTGTCTATAAAAATCCAGCTGATATTTTGATAGAAATTGTTTTGAATCTGTATATCAATTTGAGAAGTACTACTGTCTTACTATTAGGTATTCTGATCCATTAACATAGAATGTTTTTCCATTTATTGAGATCTTTAATTTCTTAAACTAATATTTTGTAGTTTTCAAAATATAAATTCTTAAGTTTGGTTTTGATATTGTTAGTAGAATTATTTTGTTATTTTATACTTAAGTCATTTGTTTATTCAAATCTTCCTCCCCTTCCCTGTTCTTTAGATGAAGGATTTTGTATAGCTTTACCTTTGAATTCACTTATACTTTGTCCTGTTATCTCAATTAAGTTGTTAAGCACATTTGTTGATTTAAAATTTTCAAGTATTTTTTAGTTCCAGACTTGCTTTAAAAACTGGCATATTTTGCACATATAAGTCACCCTTTTCAAGTATATGATTCTTTTTTTTTAAATAGTTTCTGTAATGAGCTATCTTCTCATTATGACAGTATCTTCCTTTACATTGAATATTGTTATATTAGTTGCTTAAAAATTTTGTCTTCAGTTCCAGCATCTAGGTGATCTAAGAGTTGATCTGGCTTTCTTTTGGGATGGGTTACATTTTCTTGATTCTTTGTATGTCAGTTATTTTGGATTGTATTTCTCACATTGTAGATGTTTATACTGCAGGCTAGATTCTGTTATATTCTTCCAGAGAGTGTTTTGATTTGTTTGGTTTAGTTTGGTTGTTTTTGCTTGCTTGTTTTAACAGGTATTTAATTTGATGAAACTCAAATTGCAAACTCAATCTCATTTGTGGTGGGCAACAATTCAAATCTCAATTCAATTTTTAGCTTTATTTGAACTATTTGGAGTCTGTGCTGTCCATGCATATTTCAGAGATCATCCAGAGATTTGCTTTCTGTCTGGTTCTCTTCTTCCTGGGTTTTCTCTCTCTATTTTCCAATGGTTATGCTGTTCCTGACTCTCTTTCCTCTAGTTCTTCAAGCCAGGCATACCGGGTTTTTGAACAACTTTTAAATGTAGGATATGACTGCCTAACACACCGTAGACTGGGTGTTCTGCTGCTGCTGCTGCTAAGTCGCTTCAGTCATGTCCGACTCTGTGCTACCTTCAGGCTAAAAAGGTCCAAAAATGGGAAAGTCACTTAATGCCATGCTTTCTTCCAGGCACTGATAACTCCTCCAAGTATATGCCTACCTTTGTTCTCTTTCCAGTGCCTTCAGATAGTTGCTTACTTTTTTTTTTAGCTAGACTTTGTTTGTTATCTTTGGAGGGGTAGTCCAAAAGAACTTAGTGAGCTGTTACTGGAAACTAATCATGATAGAACCATATTTTGCTGCTTAAATATTTTAAGCCCAAATTTTTATTTTTAAAATGATACCTTTTGATCTATTTTCTACTGAAGTATTGAGGGATTTAACTTGAAACATTCAAAATCTACTTTTTTGTGCCTTTGTCTTTTATTTGGGCTATCAAGTAGATAACTAAATAAAATAGAGGAATGTGTCATTTCAGAATACTATAAAGGCCACACTTGGAATAAGCGTGTATTTGTTGAGATCTTTAATGTCAAATAGAGTCTAGATTTTTTTTTTAAAGCTTGGCTAGATATTTTGGAGAATGTACAAAGGGTAGCTATAAAATAATAAGATTGATTTATCTTCATAGGAATAGATCTTATTTTATATGTACTTGGTAATTGACAGTAGGGCAGTGGGATAATATCAGTGAATGATATTACTCCTAGAATGTTTTTGTTAGCTAGAATGCTATTTTCCAAGATTCAGTAAAATACTTGACTCTATTAGGTAGTAAAGTTTATGACATGTTCAGAGATTGTGAGTGGTGTGGTTTGTTTTATTATCAAGAGAGGTGTTCTAATAGTTAAAGTTTTTTAATTTAATCAAGTTTGATCTTCATGTATTAGAAAGCTTCTTAACTGATGTGAAGAAAATATATTTCTTTTTTGTTTAAAGGTGAAGTGGATCCTAAGGAGAGGATAGCACGCCAACGAAAGCTATTACAGAAAAAACTTGGTCTTAATATGGGAGAAGCGATTGGAATGAGCACTGAAGAGCTCTTTAATGATGAAGATTTGGATTATACCCCAACTTCAGCAGCCCTTGTAAACAAACAACCTGTAGGTAAAACCTTTGGTTGTCTGACTACAAGTAATAATACGGGAGATTTGCTTTTATTTTGCTGTGCAATTGCAATTTTTTAAAAAAGCGCTCTTTATTTCTGCTTATTGTTGCTGAGTGTCACCATAATTTACTATCTCCATAAGCTGAATTTCTAGTGATAGATTCTGAAGAGGTAGAAGGTCGCATCTGCCTGCCTCCGAGGTGCTAGACTATTAGATAAAAGCTGTGCTAGACCTTTCAGGAGACATTGGTATTGTGAAATCATAGTTGCACCAGTTGCTCTTTCCCTTATTCTTCAGTGAAGAAAAAAAATGTTTCGGAGGGTAGGAGATGGTAAGGGCTATCATAGTTAAGATATGCTGATACTAGAAATCTTTTAGAGCTGATTCTTTTAAGAAACATGATGAAAACTTTCAAACAGTGCAAAAGGACCTATGATATGAAGTAAGCTTCTTTCTGATAAATGATGGGCACACATTTCCCTGTGTCTCACAGCAGCCCTTTAAAAATTATTTGTCCTTTTTTTCCTGAAATTTTCTGTGTATGCACAAATCCTTTTTAAGCCATGTCTGCCTTTATGTGTGGGCTTCCAAGGTGAAACACAGTGGTAAACAATCCATCTGCCAATGCAGGAGACATGGGTTTGATCCCTGCATCAGAAAGATCCCCTGGAGCAGGAAATGGTAACCCACTCTAGAATTCTTATCTAGAAAATTCCATGGACAGAGGAGCCTGGCAAACTGCAGTCTACAGGGTCATAAAGAGTCAGACATGACTGAGCATGCATCCATACCCATCCATATATACAGACTGATCACCTTGTTTTTTGATAACTTCTTTCTGTTTATATGGCTGTACTGTACCATAATTTTGTTCTGTATTTTTCCTGTNAGTTTTTTAATTTAATCAAGTTTGATCTTCATGTATTAGAAAGCTTCTTAACTGATGTGAAGAAAATATATTTCTTTTTTGTTTAAAGGTGAAGTGGATCCTAAGGAGAGGATAGCACGCCAACGAAAGCTATTACAGAAAAAACTTGGTCTTAATATGGGAGAAGCGATTGGAATGAGCACTGAAGAGCTCTTTAATGATGAAGATTTGGATTATACCCCAACTTCAGCAGCCCTTGTAAACAAACAACCTGTAGGTAAAACCTTTGGTTGTCTGACTACAAGTAATAATACGGGAGATTTGCTTTTATTTTGCTGTGCAATTGCAATTTTTTAAAAAAGCGCTCTTTATTTCTGCTTATTGTTGCTGAGTGTCACCATAATTTACTATCTCCATAAGCTGAATTTCTAGTGATAGATTCTGAAGAGGTAGAAGGTCGCATCTGCCTGCCTCCGAGGTACTAGACTATTAGATAAAAGCTGTGCTAGACCTTTCAGGAGACATTGGTATTGTGAAATCATAGTTGCACCAGTTGCTCTTTCCCTTATTCTTCAGTGAAGAAAAAAAATGTTTCGGAGGGTAGGAGATGGTAAGGGCTATCATAGTTAGATATGCTGATACTAGAAATCTTTTAGAGCTGATTCTTTTAAGAAACATGATGAAAACTTTCAAACAGTGCAAAAGGACCTATGATATGAAGTAAGCTTCTTTCTGATAAATGATGGGCACACATTTCCCTGTGTCTCACAGCAGCCCTTTAAAAATTATTTGTCCTTTTTTTCCTGAAATTTTCTGTGTATGCACAAATCCTTTTTAAGCCATGTCTGCCTTTATGTGTGGGCTTCCAAGGTGAAACACAGTGGTAAACAATCCATCTGCCAATGCAGGAGACATGGGTTTGATCCCTGCATCAGAAAGATCCCCTGGAGCAGGAAATGGTAACCCACTCTAGAATTCTTATCTAGAAAATTCCATGGACAGAGGAGCCTGGCAAACTGCAGTCTACAGGGTCATAAAGAGTCAGACATGACTGAGCATGCATCCATACCCGTCCATATATACAGACTGATCACCTTGTTTTTTGATAACTTCTTTCTGTTTATATGGCTGTACTGTACCATAATTTTGTTCTGTATTTTTCCTGTTTCTGTTTTTCCAATTCCCAATGGATGCCTATGTGCTTCTTTCCTTATACATTAAAGCTTATACTCCATAAGCTCCAGTAAAAGCTGTGTCGCTATCTCCTGAGAAGAATGTACATACATGTGAAATAGTACCTTTCAGGGGATTTAGTGCTCTTACTTCTTGGCCTGCTTTACATGAAACCCATGTCTTCTCATTCCCTTGGCTTTTCCTTAAGTGGAGAGTGGTTCTATTTGCCGTTATTCTAGTTGTCCTCTAAATCATTAGAATTTGTAAGTAAGTTTTTTAGCATTGAGGAATGTGTGATGATAATGATGGGACTTTTGTAGACAAGGAAAAAAGCAGATTCTGGAGGGAAGAGTATAAAGAGGCAGAAAATATAATAACAAACTTGAAAGAATAGAAAGATGGAGTATGAACTGAAGCATAAGATATAAAAAACAATAGAATAAAATAAATGAAAACAAACGTGATTACAGTATGGTAATTGGATATTGTATAGGAAAATTAATAGGTAGGTGTATTAGAGAAAATAAGCTATAGACAGAATAATCGGAAAGGAGATGGCAGCAGCAAATTTGGCAGGATCCAAGTTCGGTTAGCTTTGGCTGTCAGGGCCCTTCGGGAAAAGTTGCTGAGGCTTATTGTCGTAGTGTTCATCGCTGCTCCACTGCCGTGTCTGTGTGCTGGTGGCCCCTGGACCAAGTCTATAGCAGGGCACCCACACCAGTGACCCTGACTGCTTGTGGCAATATACATTTCAGTTGAGTCTTAAATCAGTTAAGGGCAGAAGGATTTTTAGCCTTGTATTAAAGCATTTTTATTCACAGCTTTAATAATGTCTCCTATGAATGGAAGAAGGAGCAAAAGTGGTATGCAGTGAGTGGTTAAGGGGGAAAGACCAGTTACTTATCAGGTATTCTTAGTTGTGTCCGACTCTTTGCGATTCCTTGGACTGTAGCCTGCCAGACTCCTCTGTCCATATAATTTTCCAGGCAGGAATAGTGGATTGGGTTGCCATTTCCTGGTCCAGGGGATCTTCCCAACTCAGGGATTGAACCCAGGTCTCCTGTGTCTCCTGCAATGCTGTAGAATCCTGCCTGCTGAGCCATCTGAGAAGCCAGTTACTTATGGCAATAGTTATTTTTATTTTTTCAGTAGAAGATGATTATAATTTATTTTTTTAATTGACATTCTTTATGCTTACATTATGGCTCCCCTGGTAGCTCAGTTGGTAAAGAATCTGCCTGCAGTCCAAGAGACCCGGGTTCAGTCCTGGGTCGGGAAGATCTCCTGGAGAAGGAAATGGCAAACCACTCCAGTATCCTTGCCTGGAAAATCTCATGGATAGAGGAACCTGGTGGGCTGCAGTCATGAGGTCACAAAGAGTCGGGCACGACTGAGTGACTTAAGTGACTAACATGCTTACAACTTTTAGATTATATTATGTTTCTTTTAAAGTTTTCACCTCTTCAGAGTCCTCACTGGAGTCAGGATCATACACTTTTGCCACATCTATGACATAAAGTTAAGAAACACATGAGCTTTTCCTGGCAACTGGAAGAATAGGGAAGAAGGAAGAAGAGAGTGAAATTATGGTACAGCAGAATAGCATAAATCTGTCAAAGAAGAATGTAATCTGTTAATAGTGAAACTTACAGACTTTAGTCCTCTTCTGAGGCTGAGACTGTGGGTATATATTTTAACTTCAGAAGTTCAAACTGCACATTCTTTTATTCTTTTAGACTCTCCAGGCCGCTGAACTGATTGACTCAGAGTTTCGAACAGGAATGAGCAATAGACAAAAGAACAAAGCTAAAAGAATGGCCAAATTATTTGCAAAACAGAGATCCAGGGATGCAGTTGAAACGAATGAGAAGAGGTAGTAATCCTTTTTTTGCTCATTTATGTATTTATTTTAGTAATACCATTTTATTTAATTTTTTTAATTGGAGGATAATTGCTTTATAATATTGTGTTGTTTCCTGCCATACAACAGTGTGAATCAGCCATAACTGTGTGTGTGTCCCCTCTCTTGAGCCTACCTCCACCTCACCCCCATCCCATGCCTCTAGGTCGTCACAGAGTGCCAGACTAGGCTCCCCACTGTCTGTTTCACATATGGTAGTGTAAATATGTCAGTGCGACTTTCTCAGTCTGTTTCACCCTCTCCTTCCCCTACTGTGTCCATAAATCTGTTCTCGATATCTGTATCTCCATTCCTTCTCTGCAGGTAAATTTATCAGTATGATTTTTCTAGATTCCATATATATGCATTAATATATGATGCTTGTTTTTCTCTGACTTATTTCACTCTGTATAATAGGCTCTAGGTTCATCCACCTTACTACAACTGACTCAGATCTGTCTATCCCTTTTTATGGCTGAGTAATATTTCCATTGTATGTGTGCATATATATGCAACAACTTTATATTCATCTGTCAATGGACATCTAGGTGGCTTCCACGTCTTGGCTTTTGTAAATAGTACTGCAGTGAACATTGGAGTACATGTGTATTCTTGAACTGTGATTTTCTCAGAGTGTTTGCCCAGTACTGAGATTGCTGGGCCATATGGTAGTTTATTCCCAATTTTTAAAGGAATCTCCATACTGTTCTCCTTAGTGAGTGTATCAGCTTACATTCCCACCAACAGTGCAAGGAAGTTTCCTTTTCTCCATATCATCTCCAACATTTATTGTTTGTAGACTTTTTTGATGATGGCCATTCTGACTGGTATGAGGTGATACCTCATTGTAGTTTTGATTTTCATTGCAGTTTTGATTTACATTTCTCTAATAATGATCCTTTTTTTTTTTTTTTTTGCTTATTGAAAAATCTTGGTCTGCTTGATTTCCAAAAACATTTTGATGACATTGCCTTTAGCTGTGGAGTACTGTTTGGATTGTTTTGCTCAATTGTCAGAGCGTGTATTTACTATTACTAGAGACTAGGACAACTTCCCCAGGAAGATCCATATATGCAGATTCTTTTTTTCATAATAATTACGAGTTCTGAATGAAGACTGAAGATCTTCCAAGGGGAGTGCGTTCCAGGTAAAAGGAACAAGTATAAATACCTGAATCATGTAATATTCAAGAAACAGAAAGGCTGTATGGCTGGGATGAGTAGACAGAAGTAAGAGTATTCAGTTCAGTTCAGTTCAGTCACTCAGTCGTGTCTGACTCTTTGCAACACCATGAATCGCAGCACGCCAGGCCTCCCTGTCTATCACCATCTCCCTGAGTTCACTCAGACTCACATCCATTGAGTCCGTGATGCCGTCCAGCCATCTCATCCTCGGTCGTCTCCTTCTCCTCCTGACCCCAATCCCTCCCAGCATTAGAGTCTTTTCCAATGAGTCAACTCTTCATATGACGTGGCCAAAGTACTGGAGTTTCAGCTTTAGCATCATTCCTTCTAAAGAAATCCCAGGGTTGATCTCCTTCAGAATAGACTGGTNTGTTTGACCACTTCCAATTTGCCTTGATTCATGGACCTGACATTCCAGGTTCCTATACAATATTGCTCTTTATAGCATCGGACCTTGCTTCTATCACCAGTCACATGCACAACTGGGTTTTGTTTTTGCTTTGGCTCCATCCCTTCATTCTTTCTGGAGTTATTTCTCCACTGATCTCCAGTAGCAAATTGGGCACCTACTGACATGGGGAGTTCCTCTTTCAGTATCCTATCATGTTGCCTTTGCATGCTGTTCATGGGGTTCTCAAGGCAAGAGTACTGAAGTGGCTTGCCATTCCCTTCTCCAGTGGACCACGTTCGCACATTTGAGTGTTAGGCAGACAGGGTCACGATGCAGTTAGGACCAAGGAGGACTCTGTTTCAGTAAAGCCATGGTAGAGTAAATAATAAAGAGCATATCCGAAATGAGAAGTTATAAACACTGAACAGCACTCAGGGGAAGATCTGCTAAAGTAATCAGCCATAATACTGGGGTTAGGGTCAAAGGAATCCACTTGAATTTTCCGTGACTGACATCATATCTGAAGACTATGCCATGTCACATTCACATAGGATGAGAAAGGAGGCTTATGTCCTACCAACTGTTACATTCTTCTATACCACATAACACTGTCTCTCATACCTTTCTGCATTTGTAATTTCTAGTAACATTTTCTCCTATAGAAACCTTTGCTCATCTCATCCTTGTCAACTATGCACCTGTAAAACTCCTATTCTTTTTTCCATAATTTAATTCAATAACTCTAAGAGGATCTCTCTCATCCCTTGCCAGCCATCTAGGTAGATTTGGGGGCCACCCCCCTTNGAGGGGAGAAAGGTATGGGAATTATGGTTTAATGGGTTTAAGGTTTCATTCTGCAAGATAAAAAGAGTTCTGGAGACTGGCTGCACAACAGTATGAACGTACTTAATACTACTGAGCTATACACTTAAAAATGATTAAGATGGTAAATTTTATGTTATCTATATTTGATCAAAATTTAAAAATGGATATACCTTATAACAGTAATAAATACTATTTAGGAGAAAAAATCTAAACAGTACTAACATGTACACTACAATATAGATAAATGGTGGAAAAATTCTGCTAAGTAAAAAAAAGTCAGACACAAAAGACTACATACGATTCCATTTATATGAAATGCCCATAACAGACAAATCTAATAGATTCAGGAAGTAAATTAATGGTTCCTTAGGGCTGGGGAGAAAAAGGAGGGGTGTAGGGGAATAGGAGTGTGATAAAGGATATGGCATTTCCTCCTGAGGTAGTGACAATGCTCTAAAATTACACAAAACTGTAAATATACTAAAACTCACTGAATTATACACTTTTAAAATGGGTGATTTATGTGGTATGTGAATTATACCTCTCTATAGCTATAGTAAAAGAAAAAAAATTAAGGCTGCTCTCCTCAGAGGGAAAACAATAGGCATCCAACATGAAAACTTATGGATCATAAATTCAGTACACTCACAAAGAGCTCCGAATCAGCCCTCTCATTTCAGGGAAAGTTTACTGGGGAAAATAATCAACACAACTGCAAAGGAAACAGACTGGCATCTATGCTAATCATGTTCATGTAATTTATAAATACGTAGAGATCAACAGATGAACAGACATTTAAAGAAAACCTAATCAGAGGGTTTTAATGAGCACTCTTCAGCACACTATGACTTATCAGCATTAAAAACTGAGTTATAGGGGGAAAAAAGCTGAATTCTAAAAAAAATTGGGGTTCCCAATCCTGCTTACATATCAGTCATCTGTGGAGCTTTTTCATTTAATATACAATTTCCCAGAACTCTCCACAAATGTATTAAACCAGCATCTTTAAGACATGTCCCAAGCACACTTTCTTTTTTAGTGACAAAAGTCACACTGACTTTTTTCCCTGGATAAGGCCCAATAATCTCTCATGATATTTATGGGAACCCTACTAAGACTGGTAAACTAATTAGTAAACATAAAGATAACTTTTTTCAAATTGTAAAGTTTTTGAAGACTTCTACTTCCCTTATTTTAAAAAACTATGCTTTTCTGGAACTTCAGCAAATTCTCCTCTTTATTCTCTCCATAAATAACTACACTAGATTTTTCAGTAGAAAGCATATTAGGCAAGAGGAAATGAATATCTGACCTTTTTTTTAAGATGAACAAACTGAAGATCATTTCATTAACCTAGCTAGATAGATATCCTTTGACTAATGATTAATTAGCAACAAAACAAAACACTGTTCTGTTTTGGTTTAAGTCAAAAAAGCAATTTATTTACTTACAGAAATCCATTAAAAACATCAAGGTTTTTTCCACTCAAGGCATCAATCTTGAATGGCCAAAACATTTATTTTATATCCAGATGGATTCTGTAAGTTTAAAGATAATGGGACAATTACCTATCTAAGACTTATTTTTCATTTTTGTTTTGGTCATTAGCATCAGTAGATCCAAATAGTTAAAACATATGATAAAAAGAACTGTCATAGCCTCTTAAATTTCAAGAGTTCTGAAAACATTACCACAATTTGTGCTAATCCTGGATTTTAAAATCTATTCAACTAAAGCTCTTAGGTACCACTTCACAATTTCTATACTGAAATATTAAAAATAATAATATGTATGCTGACATACTAATATCTATTAATGATGCATATATATATGTGTGTGTGTATATATACAGCACATATTCAATTAAGGGATGAAAAATATTCCTATTTGTTTTAGACAAAGTGCTCCTGGTCACCTTCCCTATGCCCCACATCTCAAACTGCAAACTTCTGTGAATTTAGATTTCATGGCATCTATTAGATTTTGTATGACTGATAATATAGCACACCAAGTAACAAACTGATTTGAACACACATTTCAGACTTTTTTTCTACAGGACTATTACATACCTGATTTTTCATCTTGTACTTCAAATTCTGCACCAGCAGATCCCAAAAGTGATGCCCCATGTTGTAACAATCTACATATATCAAATCTGTCAAAATTCAATCGATCTGTAGTAGATGAGTCTTCCATAGCACTTTCTGAAGTAGTTTCTAGATGAGGTTTAAAAACATTCAATTTGATTATACAGCCAAAGTGCAGAATGAAAGAAAATAGCATTACTTCAGTTTAGTGGGTAGTATTTTAAGAAAAGTAAAATGTGGAGAAAGTAGAAAAGCTATTGTGGATTTATTTATGATTAGTTCTTATTTACGAAAAAACTATTTAGCAGATGGCTCCCTTTCTACAAATGTTAGTGGGTGTGTAACTTTTTGATTATACAAGCACAATATTACATGAAGAAATGTATCCCCTGTTGAAATATGTCTATTAAAAATCATCTGTTAAATAGTTGAAAGACAAAGGTAATTTATCACACATATTCATATAAATTTTCATAAATAACATGAATGAGCATCATCACTCCGTATACCTAGGAATATCTAGGACATAACGGAACTACTCAATCAACAGCACTCATTTCTCATAATATAAGCAAATTCTAATCTCCTGGCAAACTGCTAAAATTAAATCTCTCTCTGGGGCCTAAAACTATTTATAAAATGTTCTGTATTCATCCCAAAAAGGTTATGCCATTGTAAAATTTTATATATACTATAAATTGTTCACTGACAATAGTTTGTTTAGCTGGCCATTTGCGTATAATTCTCTGCAAACTAAAGTATAATCGCTAAACTGAAAGGGAACTGCCATGAATTTCTTAATGTTTTCTAATGATGATAATATACTTGATACTATATATTTGATACTAATGATACTATATATTTTAATGCTAGTGTAACTAATTTAAAGCTTTTTTGCAGGGTGGAATTCTCTGGCAGTCCAGTGGTTAAGACTCCAGGTAGTCAATGCAATGGGCTTGGGTTCAATTCCTGGTGGGGGAACTAAGATTTCATTAACGAGGTTTTGCTGAAGGGGAAAAAAAAAAAGTTTTTTTGAAAAGAATTTAAGTCCTAGTATCTCTGTATACCAAAATAAGAGGGGGTAATAAGTTGGAAAGAAAATGGCTCTTTTCTAAAACAATTTATAATTTCTTCTAGTTATTTATTTCTTTCGATGAGAGAAGACAAACTAACACAATCCCTCAAAATAATAGGTGCAGCAAATTAAAGTAAAAATTTTAGACGAGTTATGACAGGATAAAACTCGTATTACCTGAAAGTGACTTGAAAATGAAATGCAGTTACACCATATTAAATTCTCACTTAATTAAAATGTGTAACTTTATAAATTTGTAAAAGCATACATTCAAGTGTCATATGTAACAGGAAGTCAGAAAACAAGTAATTTCTACTAAAAGATATCTAAAAGGCATAAAAGGACTAAAGACTGACCTTTCCATATATCCACACATAATTGTGCTTATTAAATTTAGTAAACAACTACCCTATTCTCACAGCAACAAGAAAAATTTGACTTTTAAATATAAATATTTATACTTAATTGATTTCATTTTTTAGGGCATAAATCCTTGAGGGATTTCTGCAAATCAACCATATTGTAGAATTAATAATTTAAAATATACATGAGAAGAGACTGTCTAGTACAATTTTTATAACATGGTGAAAAAGCACCTTGTTCAATTTTATTTCCTGACAAGACTGCCCCTAAAGTATGAAAATTCAGCCTTTAAAAGTGGAATTACTAAAAATGTATAGTTTTTACTACAAACTACTTTTTCCTCTTAAAAGCACCTTGTTTGGTTCTTGGCACGGGATTCCATTCAGGTACATTTTTCACTATAGCTTCAACAGCTTGTCCTGCTGCAATCCGAGTATCCCAATTTGTACTCCTTAAATATATCAACACCTTAAAAAATTGCAAAATAAAAGTTACACACCAAAAAATGTTGTTTGTTCAAATAGTCAAAAGAGAGGAACATAAATATACTTATCAATTTCTAATTTAGCAGCTCTCAAATTTAAACAAAACACTTTGCAATTATTAAAATCATTTATAAGATTTTCTATCAGTCACAAGAAATATCACTACACTTTAAAGAAAGGAGACAGGGAGGGGATGTCCCTTGTGATCCAGTGGTTAAGAATTTGCCTTCCAATGTAGTGGGATGCAGGTTCAATCCCTGGTTGGGGAACTACGATCCCACAGGCCCTGGGGCGACGAAACCCTCGAGCCGCAACTACTGAGTCCCTGTGCCACTAGAGAGATGCCCGAGCATTGCAATGAAAGATCCCAGATGCCACAACTAAGACTGGACACAGCCAAAAATAAATACAGTTAATTAACTTTTTAAAAAAGGAAACAGGAAACTTAATAAATAAAAGAATGCTTAAGTGAATTTAAAAATAAGGTTTTAACATACTAAAAAGCAAAGTGCATATTAGTCATTAAGTCCCTTTACTTAATGCAAGAGTTATAAAACCATTAGAAAAGATAAATGAGTACAGCAAGAGAGCAAGATATAAGACCAATACGTTGCACAAAAATCCATTGTATTTTTTTACACTTTCCACAATCTGAAAATGAAATTAAGAAAATGATATCATTTATAATAATATCAAAAAGTATAAAATACTTAAGAATAAATTTAACCAAAAAAGTGCAAGACTTGTATACTGAAGACTAAAAAAAAAAACTCAAAATACTATTGAAAGAAATTAAAGAAGACCCAAATAAATGACACCTCATGTTCAAGAATTAGAAGACTTAATATTATTAGCATAGTAATATCCTCTAAACTGAATATGGATTCAACACAATTTTTATCAAAATCCCAGCTTTTTTTTTTGCAGAAATAGACAAGTTCTATTTGATCTTTAAATTTATATGTCAACTTAAGGTGCCCAGAATCACCAAAACAATCTTGAAAAAGAATAATAAAGTTGGCAGATTCATACTTTTTTATTTCAAAGCTTACTACAAAGCAACAATAATCAAGACAGTGTGGTAAAGGCAGGACAGATCCACAGATCATTGGAAAAGAATTTAGTTCAAAAGTAATACTATGTGTCTATCGTCAACCAATTTTCAACAACAGTGTCAAGACAATGGGGGAAAAGGATCTTTTCAACAAATGGTGCTACAGCAACAAAATAATGACTTAAAATCCCTACTTCATGGTTTCTCTGGTGGCTCAATGGTAAAGAATCTGCCTGCCAATGCATGAGACACAAGTTTGATCCTTGATCCAGGAAGATCCCACATGCCTCAGAGGAACCAAGCCTGTGTGCCACAACTGTTGAGTCTGTGCTCTAGAGCCAGGGAGCACAAATACTGAGCCCACATGCCACAAGCTACTGAAGCCTGAGTGCCTAGGGTCTGCACTCCACAAGAGAAGCCACCGCAATGGGAATCCTGTGCACCACAATAAAGAGTAACCCCCAATGAATGCAACCAGAAAAAAGCCCGTGCAGCAATGAAGATCCCAGCACAGCCAAAAATAAATAAAATCATTAAAAAAAATAATAAAATCCCTACTTCACACCGGACACAAAAACTAACTCAAAATACACCGAGAGCCTAAAAATAAGAACTAAAACTATAAAACTGTTCTAAGAAAACATTGGGATAAACCTCTGTAACCTTGGATAAGGCAAAGGTTTCTTAGATATGATTTCGAGAGCACACAAGTCATGTGTTTAAAAAAGATAGTCAACTTCATTGTAACTAATAACTTTTGTGCTTCAAAGGAAACCACTAAGAAAGTGAAGACAACCTCAAGACTAGCAGAATGAATTTGCAAACCCCATATCTGATAAGGAGCTTGTATCTAAAATGTATAAAGAATCTTACATCTCATCAATAAAAGAACAGATATCCCACTTAAAAATGGTCAAAGGATCTGAATAGACAGAACCTCAAAGAAGATATAGAAATGGTCAATAAACAAATGAAAAGACGTTCAAAATCGTTAGTCATATGAAAATGCAAATTAAAACTTATAGTATCAGTTCATATACATCCGTATGAATATAAACAGTTAATAGTGGTTAATAATTTGCCTGCTAATGCAGGGGACACAAGTTCGATCCTTGGTCTAGGATGACTCCCCCCACACCGTGGAGCAACTAAGCTTGTGTGCTAGGACTACTGAGCCTGCATTCTAGGGCCTGCGAGCTGCAACTACTAAAGCCTTCGCACTCTGGAGCCTGTGCTCTGCAACAAGAGAAGCCACTACAATGAGAAGCCCACACACCACAACTAGAGAGTGGTCCTGCTTTGCTGCAATTAGAGAAAGCCCACATGCAGCAACAAAGACCCAGCACAGCCAAACATACATAAACAAAATTATTTTTTAAAAAGTGCTGACAAAGATATGAAGAAATCAGACCTCTCATACAAGCTGTTGGGAATGTAATATGGTGTAATATGCCCTCCAGTTTGGAAGGCAGTCTGGCACTTCTTCGTAAAGTTAAACACAGTTACAGTCCACTGGGTCACAAAGAGCTGCACACGACTGAAGTGACTTAGCACACACAATATGAAAGAACCTTGAAAATAACATTTAAATGAAAAAACAATCACAAAATACCACATATTTAATATAAAATGTTTAAAACAGGCAAGTCTATAAACAAAAGATTAGATTAGTGGTTGCCTAGGACTGAGTATGGAAGGGAGAGTGATAGAGAGTGACTGGTAATAGACATGAGGTTTCTTTTGAGGGAGACAAAAATGTTTCAGGGCTTCCCCAATGGCTCAGTGGTTAAGAATCTGCCCGGAAAGCAGGAGCCACAGGTTTGGTCCCTGGGTAGGCAAGATCCCCTGGAGGAGGGTCTGGTAACCCACTCCAGTATTCTTGCCTGGAGAATCCCAGGGAAAGAGCACCCTGGTGGGCTACAGTCCATAGGGGTGTCAAGAGAAGGACATGACTGAAATGACTTAGCACCCAAAAATGTTTTAAAATTAGATCGTGGTGATAGCTGCATGTATCTGTGGATATACTAAAAATCCCTGAATTGCACACTCTATCTGGATGAATTACATGGTATATAAAATCTATTCAATAAAGCTATTTTTCACAAAAATAGAACTGAAGGCAAAAGGAAAACACTGAGGGCAGAGAGGGGATAGGAGATGAGAAAAGTGCTAGAAACAAACTGTGCCTCTTTTAGAATTATTTGATGGCAGTCATATGGTGGGGTCTGAGTTAAGGACAGCACTCACTTGGAAGGCTGGAAACTTTTTCTCAGTTCAGCAGAGGTTAGTCTTACTCATTGTTTCCAGTCTCAGTTCATTCAGTCCTCTATCTCTTCCCTTGGGATGAGAAGAAATGGGTGCCTCTCTATCCCCACATCTAACACATGAGTATAA
>SJYW01048548.1:1426598-1447270 GCA_006410735.1 Raphicerus campestris
ACTGAAGTGACTTAGCACACACAATATGAAAGAACCTTGAAAATAACATTTAAATGAAAAAACAATCACAAAATACCACATATTTAATATAAAATGTTTAAAACAGGCAAGTCTATAAACAAAAGATTAGATTAGTGGTTGCCTAGGACTGAGTATGGAAGGGAGAGTGATAGAGAGTGACTGGTAATAGACATGAGGTTTCTTTTGAGGGAGACAAAAATGTTTCAGGGCTTCCCCAATGGCTCAGTGGTTAAGAATCTGCCCGGAAAGCAGGAGCCACAGGTTTGGTCCCTGGGTAGGCAAGATCCCCTGGAGGAGGGTCTGGTAACCCACTCCAGTATTCTTGCCTGGAGAATCCCAGGGAAAGAGCACCCTGGTGGGCTACAGTCCATAGGGGTGTCAAGAGAAGGACATGACTGAAATGACTTAGCACCCAAAAATGTTTTAAAATTAGATCGTGGTGATAGCTGCATGTATCTGTGGATATACTAAAAATCCCTGAATTGCACACTCTATCTGGATGAATTACATGGTATATAAAATCTATTCAATAAAGCTATTTTTCACAAAAATAGAACTGAAGGCAAAAGGAAAACACTGAGGGCAGAGAGGGGATAGGAGATGAGAAAAGTGCTAGAAACAAACTGTGCCTCTTTTAGAATTATTTGATGGCAGTCATATGGTGGGGTCTGAGTTAAGGACAGCACTCACTTGGAAGGCTGGAAACTTTTTCTCAGTTCAGCAGAGGTTAGTCTTACTCATTGTTTCCAGTCTCAGTTCATTCAGTCCTCTATCTCTTCCCTTGGGATGAGAAGAAATGGGTGCCTCTCTATCCCCACATCTAACACATGAGTATAACAGTGTCAAATGTGCATCTTTCTACATTCTGAGAACATGGAACCTGTAGATGTCAAATCACTATCTCTCCATCTACGTCTTGGTTAGAAAGTTCTGATAGTATCTTAAGTGAGGAGTGTGCTGGAGAGAGTTGCTGTTCGCCCCCATGATGGAACAATAGAGGGCAGATTTGTGTAGGATGACAAGGGCTTAGAACTCCTACTCAGGGAGGGACAAATCAGAACTAGAGGAGGAGATAAGACTGGTGGGAACAGAGGTATCTTGGGTCTTCCAATATTTGGGTTATAATATTGCTTCCCATCCCATCTGCTATCCACTGCCCTCACTCTCACTAAACACACATACCAAGCACTCCTGATTTTATTTTGCATGCCAGGAGAATTAAATACATGGAATTTGCTGCTTACTATCCCTGGGTTGGGAAGATCCCCTGGAGTAGGAAATGGTAACCTGCTCCAGTATTCTTGCCTGGAAAATTCCACAGACAGAGGAGCCTAGTGGGCTGCAGTCCATGGGGTCACAAAGAGTTGGATATGACTGAGCAGAGCACATCATACAGTCACACTTCTACAAGCCCACAGGAATCAGTAAAAATATACCAACTGCTCACGGAAAGAACATGGGCTAGGATTGTGAAAACACTTACCCACAAAGGAGAAAGCCTCCACTTTCAAAGAGCTAGTAACTAAGAATGTAATGACAAGTAGCTTCTCATATATTTCCACCATTACCCATGAGCACTCATCCATTTGAAGACTGTCAACTGATGTAATTATTAGCTGCTAAGAACAAGTTAGACCACTAACAAACTAGATCAACAACTTAGTTCATTACCACATTGGATCAGATTCAAATTTGTACCACAGGCCAAAGGTTCTTTATGGTCAAATCCCTTCAACAATAAAACTTGACCTAAAAAACAAAGTACTTTAAACCTTATGACAAAAAAACAGTAAAAAAAATTTTAAATATTTGGGAAAATACCGGACTTATTTAATGAATTTGAAAACCACAAACTGTCACTAATAAGACAACTTCCTTCTCGTTTATGTTTTTACCCATGGATAAATTTCTACAACTGTATTATACTAAAAGACAAAAAAAGAGTTCTTACTTTAGATAATAGATTATTCAGTTCATGGGGATGAAGCTTCACCACTTCTCCAAGTTGCTGTGCAGCAGCTTTTCTTGTAACTGGAGTAGTGCCAGTATCCAGCAAGATAAAAAGACGGTCAAGCCTAAAATAATAGAAATGTAATGGTTATTCTGAAATGTTTCCTCATATATGTTTGAGTCAATAAATGTACATATTCAGCACCTATGAAGAAAAAGCTATGGCAGAGCTGTAGGAGACAAACTAATCTACTCCTAAGGAACTTGCTATGGAGGTGGAGTAAGTAAGTACACAAATAATTAGAATCTAGGGTATAATATAGGAATTGTACCTGCATATACAGGTTCAATAAGCACATGTCAGAAAAGGAGAAAGTGCTTTGAGAAGATGGGATGGAAGCAATAAATACTATATCCCCAACTGTACAATACTAAAAGAGCTTTCTAAAAGAAATGGTGTAGGGCTTCCCTGGTGGTCCGGTGGTTAGGACTCTGGGCTTGCAATGCAGGGGACCCAGGTTCAATCCCCGATCAGGGAAGTAAGATCCCACATGCCGCACAGCGTGGCCAATAAATAAATAAATTTAAAAAAAAAAAAAAAAAAAAAAGAAATGGTGTATAAGCTGGACCTTAATGGTAGCAAAAAAAAATTCAATACTGGTGAAAATAAGCCAGTAAAAGGGAAAAAGGGGAGAAACATCTCAAAGAGGGAATAAGAAGCAAACAGCAGTAAGACAAAGGAGGCTATATTTAGAGAAGTGAGTAACACAGTCTGGTTGTAATTCAGGGTACACTTAAGAGAAAAGTAGAAGATGTAGCTACAAAAGCAGTTAGAGAGAGACCTATTGTGAAGACCCTTGAATTATAGCTCAGCCATGAAAGACTGATCAGGAAAGACAGGGGGGCTTCCCTGGTGACTCAGTGGTAAAGAACCTGCCTGCCAATGCAGGAGACAGGGGTTCCAGCCCTGATCTGGCAAGATCCCACATGGCGAGGAGAAACGAAGCCCATGAGCCACAACTACTGAGCCTGTGCTCTAGTGCCAGGGAGTTGCAACTACTGAGTCCACATGCTCCAACTACGGAAGCCCTTGCGCCCTACAGGCCTGGTACCACAACAAAAGAAATCACCACAACAACACACCACAGCAAGAAGCCCACTCAGAAAGGAAGACCTGTCACAGCCAAAAACAAACAAATAAAATTATTTTTTAAAAAACAAAGTCATGGGACCGGAGCTATGCTTCAGGAAGGTTAGTCTTGCGGCAGGGTGAAGCATGAAGCAAAAAGGAAACTTTTATGAGAACTTTTAGACCTGAACTACAATCATGGTTACAAGACTAGAAAGAAGTTGGGGAAAATGCTGCAGAATTACTGTGGTAATGTCAAGGAAATGAAAAGATTCTGAGACTCTGAATCTTAGAAATGAAGATGTCATTAAAGAAATGGGAAGAACTAGTGGAGGAAATGTCTCTGAGGAAAGATGACAAGTTTATTAGTGGCCGGGTCAGGAAAGCTAGGGGAAAGCAAGAAGAACAGTTGGAATAGAGATCTGATGTTCAGAAGGAAGTTGAGATGAAAGGTGTATAGATAAATGAGTCATCTGTATAGAAATGACAGAATGGCAATAAGGTCTCTGAGGAAACAGTTTGGAAAAGACAAACACCATTATGGGCCAGAGCCACAGCACCACGATTCAAATCCCAGTTCTGACATCTATCCAACAGATAGTTTGGAATAAAANAAAAAAATTTTAAATATTTGGGAAAATACCGGACTTATTTAATGAATTTGAAAACCACAAACTGTCACTAATAAGACAACTTCCTTCTCGTTTATGTTTTTACCCATGGATAAATTTCTACAACTGTATTATACTAAAAGACAAAAAAAGAGTTCTTACTTTAGATAATAGATTATTCAGTTCATGGGGATGAAGCTTCACCACTTCTCCAAGTTGCTGTGCAGCAGCTTTTCTTGTAACTGGAGTAGTGCCAGTATCCAGCAAGATAAAAAGACGGTCAAGCCTAAAATAATAGAAATGTAATGGTTATTCTGAAATGTTTCCTCATATATGTTTGAGTCAATAAATGTACATATTCAGCACCTATGAAGAAAAAGCTATGGCAGAGCTGTAGGAGACAAACTAATCTACTCCTAAGGAACTTGCTATGGAGGTGGAGTAAGTAAGTACACAAATAATTAGAATCTAGGGTATAATATAGGAATTGTACCTGCATATACAGGTTCAATAAGCACATGTCAGAAAAGGAGAAAGTGCTTTGAGAAGATGGGATGGAAGCAATAAATACTATATCCCCAACTGTACAATACTAAAAGAGCTTTCTAAAAGAAATGGTGTATAAGCTGGACCTTAATGGTAGCAAAAAAAAATTCAATACTGGTGAAAATGAGCCGGTAAAAGGGAAAAAGGGGAGAAACATCTCAAAGAGGGAATAAGAAGCAAACAGCAGTAAGACAAAGGAGGCTATATTTAGAGAAGTGAGTAACACAGTCTGGTTGTAATTCAGGGTACACTTAAGAGAAAAGTAGAAGATGTAGCTACAAAAGCAGTTAGAGAGAGACCTATTGTGAAGACCCTTGAATTATAGCTCAGCCATGAAAGACTGATCAGGAAAGACAGGGGGGCTTCCCTGGTGACTCAGTGGTAAAGAACCTGCCTGCCAATGCAGGAGACAGGGGTTCCAGCCCTGATCTGGCAAGATCCCACATGGCGAGGAGAAACGAAGCCCATGAGCCACAACTACTGAGCCTGTGCTCTAGTGCCAGGGAGTTGCAACTACTGAGTCCACATGCTCCAACTACGGAAGCCCTTGCGCCCTACAGGCCTGGTACCACAACAAAAGAAATCACCACAACAACACACCACAGCAAGAAGNAAATAATAGAAATGTAATGGTTATTCTGAAATGTTTCCTCATATATGTTTGAGTCAATAAATGTACATATTCAGCACCTATGAAGAAAAAGCTATGGCAGAGCTGTAGGAGACAAACTAATCTACTCCTAAGGAACTTGCTATGGAGGTGGAGTAAGTAAGTACACAAATAATTAGAATCTAGGGTATAATATAGGAATTGTACCTGCATATACAGGTTCAATAAGCACATGTCAGAAAAGGAGAAAGTGCTTTGAGAAGATGGGATGGAAGCAATAAATACTATATCCCCAACTGTACAATACTAAAAGAGCTTTCTAAAAGAAATGGTGTATAAGCTGGACCTTAATGGTAGCAAAAAAAAATTCAATACTGGTGAAAATGAGCCGGTAAAAGGGAAAAAGGGGAGAAACATCTCAAAGAGGGAATAAGAAGCAAACAGCAGTAAGACAAAGGAGGCTATATTTAGAGAAGTGAGTAACACAGTCTGGTTGTAATTCAGGGTACACTTAAGAGAAAAGTAGAAGATGTAGCTACAAAAGCAGTTAGAGAGAGACCTATTGTGAAGACCCTTGAATTATAGCTCAGCCATGAAAGACTGATCAGGAAAGACAGGGGGGCTTCCCTGGTGACTCAGTGGTAAAGAACCTGCCTGCCAATGCAGGAGACAGGGGTTCCAGCCCTGATCTGGCAAGATCCCACATGGCGAGGAGAAACGAAGCCCATGAGCCACAACTACTGAGCCTGTGCTCTAGTGCCAGGGAGTTGCAACTACTGAGTCCACATGCTCCAACTACGGAAGCCCTTGCGCCCTACAGGCCTGGTACCACAACAAAAGAAATCACCACAACAACACACCACAGCAAGAAGCCCACTCAGAAAGGAAGACCTGTCACAGCCAAAAACAAACAAATAAAATTATTTTTTAAAAAACAAAGTCATGGGACCAGAGCTATGCTTCAGGAAGGTTAGTCTTGCAGCAAGGTGAAGCATGAAGCAAAAAGGAAACTTTTATGAGAACTTTTAGACCTGAACTACAATCATGGTTACAAGACTAGAAAGAAGTTGGGGAAAATGCTGCAGAATTACTGTGGTAATGTCAAGGAAATGAAAAGATTCTGAGACTCTGAATCTTAGAAATGAAGATGTCATTAAAGAAATGGGAAGAACTAGTGGAGGAAATGTCTCTGAGGAAAGATGACAAGTTTATTAGTGGCCGGGTCAGGAAAGCTAGGGGAAAGCAAGAAGAACAGTTGGAATAGAGATCTGATGTTCAGAAGGAAGTTGAGATGAAAGGTGTATAGATAAATGAGTCATCTGTATAGAAATGACAGAATGGCAATAAGGTCTCTGAGGAAACAGTTTGTAAAAGACAAACACCATTATGGGCCAGAGCCACAGCACCACGATTCAAATCCCAGTTCTGACATTTATCCAACAGATAGTTTGGAATAAAATCACAATGTCTTACACCCGGAATAAGTGGGGGGAAAGGGAAAACCGTGTCACTGTATTTCTGGGGTACAGGAAAATTCTAAGATGTGAAAAAGACAAAGGAACCAGTAGCTACTACCAGCTGTCTATGTGTCACATAGGTCTAGCCCTTCCACCACAATATTATTCAGGTTCAATGAAGCAAATGGATACCACAGGTAAAGAAAGGAAGGCAGTCTCATAAACAGAATAAAAAGCTATTTATATAAGATGAAGGATGAAAAAAGGCAAGGTGATATTAACTGTGCCCCAATCCTATATGAGGGGAGATTTCAAGAACAAACCTTTAAGTCTCATCTAATGAGGAAGAGAAAGCAAGCAAGGTCCCCAAGTTAAGCATGAATATTAAGTATTGACAAACTGCAAAGAGGCTCATCTTTTACCTCTGGGATTATTTTTCTTTTACAGAGAGCTAAAAAATTAGAAAGCAAAGCTCTAAAATCCCTTTATAACAAAATACAGGGGTCACATGAAACAAGCAGGGTCTTTTCTTCTTTTGGAGGGCGTTGTTGCTGTTTAGTCGTTGAGTCTGACTCTTTAATAACCCTATGAAGCATAGAACTACTGGGTTCCTCTGTCCATGCTCTTTTCCAGAAAGAATTCTGGAGTGGTCTTTTCCTTCTCCAGGGGATCTTCCCAACCCAGGTACTGAACTCACTTCTTTTCCTGCATTGGCAGGCAGATTCTCTACCAATGAGCCACCTGGGAAGCCCTTTGGAGGGGGCAGTATTTATCAAACTAGCCAGTCACTAATAAACACAAAATCATTGTAACTAGTAAAAAAATATATATAAAGACACACACACACACACACACACACACACACACACATATATACACAACTGGGCTCCCTTGTGGCTCAGCTGGTAAAGAATCCACTTGCAATGAAGAAGACCTGAGTTCAATCCCTGGGTTGGGAAGATCCCCTGGAGAAGGGAAAGGCTACCTACTCCAGTATTGTGGCCTGGAGAATGCCATGGAGTATACAGTCCATGGGGTCACAGTCAGTCAGACATGACTGAGCAACTTTCACATACATGCAACCAAACTAGGTCTTTTTCAGTCAAGAAAGCTAAGGGTACCATGAAAACTTTTCAACTGACTCAAAATAGAACACTAAGAGGCAAGGTTCAAATTTTACAGTTAAGGGTATGTAAGAAGGACCTATTTTAAACAAAATANGGTCCCCAAGTTAAGCATGAATATTAAGTATTGACAAACTGCAAAGAGGCTCATCTTTTACCTCTGGGATTATTTTTCTTTTACAGAGAGCTAAAAAATTAGAAAGCAAAGCTCTAAAATCCCTTTATAACAAAATACAGGGGTCACATGAAACAAGCAGGGTCTTTTCTTCTTTTGGAGGGCGTTGTTGCTGTTTAGTCGTTGAGTCTGACTCTTTAATAACCCTATGAAGCATAGAACTACTGGGTTCCTCTGTCCATGCTATCTTCCAGAAAGAATTCTGGAGTGGTCTTTTCCTTCTCCAGGGGATCTTCCCAACCCAGGTACTGAACTCACTTCTTTTCCTGCATTGGCAGGCAGATTCTCTACCAATGAGCCACCTGGGAAGCCCTTTGGAGGGGGCAGTATTTATCAAACTAGCAGTGGTTTTCATAAAATTCTAACACTAAGTCAGATCCCAAATCCTTTTCCCATAAAACTACCTCCCTCATACATCCCATACATAACTTTAAGAATGCTCTTTGATGTATTTTCATCTTTATAACTGATTGTGATGTTAAAGTTACTGAAACTATCTCTGAAACTTCACAACAAATATATGTCTATTGCCAGGACTGATTTTGAATGCCTTTGCTCAATGAAAAGAAATTTGCAAAAAGAAAATTTAATATCTATGAACAATTTTCTATCAAGGCAAATAAATATTCATTTTAAATCTATATTCTATGGCAAGTAAAATTATCAAAAATTTAATGTTTTATTATAAAAATTATGTCTTAAGTCATATTTATGCAACAACGGGCTTATATCTGTATATGATGCATGTATTCTTTATAATAATATAAACTGTATATGTACAGTTTACATAAATCCAGGACCTTCCTACAGGAAAAGTTGCAAAATGGTAGAACTAGACTGGAAGTTAGAAGATCTTTAAAAGTATTACTTTTGTCACTTGTTAGAAGGCTTAGAAAAGAAACCCACTTAACCTCTTATTTTATAGGGTAAAACTAGATTTAGTCATATTTCATAGCTTCACATCACTGCAATTGTTTATAGTTTTTTTCCCCCTTATATACCATGTTTGTTATATCTTTGATCTATTTGATGGAAAGTTCCTTTGACTGCACCTCTGGATAGATTTCAACTATTGGATCGGCCAAAAGTTCATTTGAGTTTTTCTATAACATCTTACAGAAACACCCAAACTTTTTAACTAGCCCAATACTTCATAACTCCTTTTCAGTGATGGAGTTCCTGCTTTTGTAATGAAAAGCAGAAGCTGGCTGCAAAATGAACACTCTAAGGAAGTGACAATACTAACCTGTTTGTAAGTCTATGTATAAATAGTTAAAATTGAGTTTTCCAAGTCCCCCCCCCATCATTTCCACTTTCCTCAAGTCCCAATTGCCATTACCTATTCCTTAAAAATGAATGGACTGAGTAGATCCCTAGATTATTAGAATACAAACTATCTCGTCTCACTTATAACCTTTAAAGGTCTTTACATTCATCCTTTCAATTTCAGATGAAAAGACAGTCCTTGTTTTTCTTCAAGATTTGCATAATGTCTCACCATTTTCTTGATACCATCTCCTTTTACCCTCATTCAATTATCCTTTCTCTAATATCTAACATCACTGCCTTATTAACCTACTCTCTTCTGTTTTCAAATATACAGAAAGTGAAGTCGCTCAGTCGTGTCCGACTCTTTGTGATTCCACGGACTGTAGTCTACCAGGCTTCTTTGTCCATGGGATTTTCCAGGCAAGAGTACTGGAGTGGGTTGCCATTTCCTTCTCCAGGGGACCTTCCTGACCCAAGGCTCAAACCCAGGCTTCCTACATTGCAGACAGACACTTTACCCTCTGAGCCACCAGGGAAGCCCCATCTTTAATAAGATAAACCGCTTGACCTCCATCTTCTAGAACACTCTTTTTGCTGCCAAGCATCTTAAACAAGTGTTTAAAATCACTTCTTTTATCTTCTCACCACATACATTTTAAACCCTATAAATCAGGTTTCTATCCTCTACTACTGAAATAGCACACCTGAAGGTCACCAATGAACTAAGCTCTAAACCTATGGCTTTGTTTTTTGTAAATCCAATTTTCATGATTCTTCTGTGATATCTGATTTCAGTACGTAGCCCATTCTTAAAATACTTTCCTTCCTAAGTTTTCAAAACATTCTATTATCCTGTTCTTCTCTGATCTCTTAATTCTTTCCATGGTTTCCTTGTTCTTAACACTCTTAATAAGAACATTCTCCCAAATTCAATCCTTGGCTGTCCATCTCTCATCAGTTTCTCCTGTAGGAAACTGTAATTTGTTTAAACTATAACACAGAATAAATAATCCTCAAATCTAGCCCATTTGGGAGCTCAAGCGCAAACTTTCAACTGCCTGATGAGCAACACTCCATACTAATAAGATCTCAATGCTAAGTTTACTTCCTAGAACACCCTGTGATCAAATTATTCCCTTATTCTAAAACTTTCAATGGCTCACCCTTACCTACCAGGTAGTAATCAAAAACAAGAAAGTATCTCCCAAACTTTGGTTTCCACAGTTCTGTCTATATTGTTTCTTCTACTTGGAGTGTCTTCTCTTGGTCCAATTCTTCAGCTCACTCCCATCCACTCAGACTCAGTTCAAGTTATTCACCTTCTTGACCCCATCTCAGGGACCACTACACAATTACATCCTCTTCTAAAATCCAGAGGGATTCTCATTTTGCATAACCATTTTGGCATTTATTATGCATTTTTGTGTCTTTACATTGTCACATGTTGTCTTATGCTTATTAGGCTTCACCTTCTTCAATCATTCTTTTTGTCCCCCACAATATTGCGCAAAGTGTCTTTGCACAGAATTCAAATATTTGTTGAGTACCTGGTATTTACCGTAATTAAAATTATAGATAAAGAAAAATTCAAGTTTCTTGGGGACAGGTTGAAGCACCATTTTTAAACAAAGAGAGTACTCTATTTTTTTTTTGCTTCCTTTGAGAAATATCCTTAATCTGTCATAGCTATACTACACAAAAACAAGTTATAAAAATAACAGAGGTGATGCTAAAGCAATGTTTCAGTAAGTAAAAAGATGAGTACAGCAGTACTTTAGCAATCTGAATATCAGGCAGCTATGGCTGCTGCAAAGAGCAAGCTGAAAACGACTGGGCAGTAGGCACTGTATTCCTTCAATAATTTCTACCCTTCCTAAACCTTCCTTTAGTCCTCTGCAGACACATACTCCTGCCTAAAGACCTTCTACTCCTCTAACTTAATGCTGAATTTGCTCACAACCACACAGTTCCTTCTGCCTCTCCTTTCTCAAAGCCTTATACCCCAATGCCATGTCACATCAACTCCGCTCCCTCACCAGTCAACTGCCCTGAGAGTAAATCAGCTCATCCTCTCATCCAATTCCAGACCTGTCTATTCTCACCTCTCCCACCTTGTGAGAGTCGGACCTGACTCCCTGAATAGAAGAATGGGGACATAAGAATGCTTCTTTGGTGCTCTTGACTCAAAGCCCCTTTTGGAGTTTTTCATTCTTCTCTTCAGGATAACAGATTAGATGCCACATAAAAGGAACAACAAAGGGATGAGCAGACCAGGATCTCACAAGAGGGCAATGGGACTTATTACACCAGGATAGCCAGCTATGAGGCAAGCAGGGTAAGCACGGGTCAGGACACAATGGAAAAGACTGGTACAATGAACAGGTAGGGGAGAGGGAAAGGGTATGAGACAGAGCCAGTATCATGCGAGAGGGCAGACAGGGCCCTTGATGAAGGAGAGGTCTGAAGGAAGCCAGGTGATCAAAAGAAAAAGAAAGTTAAAAGAAGGGCTGACTGAGGGAACACAGTACTTATCACAATACTTCTTTTGGCTAAAGCTTATGTATCATAATAGCTAATGCTACTCTTCATTCTCCAAAGGATAGACAAATGGAGGAAAAAGAGGTAATAGATTGTCAAGCTGAACAGAAGATACCAGAGACTGTAGAAGAATAAATTAAATAAAACATGGTGCAATTATATTTGACAGCATCCACTGATTACATTAAAAAACAACAATCATGGCATCCGGTCCCATCATTTCATGGCAAATAGATGGGGAAACAATGGAAAAAGTGACACATTTATTTTCTTGGGCTCTAAAATCACTGCAGATGGCAACTGCAGCCATGAATTTAAAAGACGCTTGCTACTTGGAAGAAAATCTATGACAAACCCAGACAGTGTATTAAAAGCAGGGACATCATTTTGAAACAAAAGTCTGTATAGTCAAAGCTATGGTTTTTCCAGTAGTTATGTATGGATGTGAGAGTTAGACCCTAAATAAGGTTGAGCACCAAAGAATTGATAATTCTGAATTGTAATGTTGGAGAAGACTCTTGAGAGTCCCTTGGACTGCAAGATCAAACCAGTTCATCCTAAAGGAAATCAGTCCTGAATATTCATTGGAAGGACTGATGTTGAAGCTGAAGCTCTAATACTTTGGCCGCCTGATACAAAGAGCCAACTCATTAGCAAACACCCTGATGCTGAGAAAGACTGAAGGCAGGAGAAGGGGATGAAAGAGGACAAGATGGTTGGATGGCATCACCGATGCAATGGATGTAAGTTTGAGCAAGCTCAGGAAGACTGTGAAGGACAGGGAAGCCTGGCATGGTGCAGTCCATGGGGTCACAAAGAATTGGACATGACTGAGCAACTGAATGACAATTGGTTATGAATCTACTGATGATGATAATCTGGCCCATTTTCAACTGGATTTTAATTCAGAGAAATAACTATAAAAGACATGATTCATGTTTATTTTATAAACCTGTGATTTCAGAAAACTGCTCTAAAGACTTCCTAGAGGGAAGACGGGGGGAAGGCAATGGCACCCCACTCCAGTACTCTTGCCTGGAGAATCCATGGACAGAGGAGCCTGGTGGGCTGCAGTCCATGGGGTCGCAAAGAGTCGGACACAACTGAGCGACTTCCCTTTCACTTTTCACTTTCATGCATTGGAGAAGGAAATGGCAACCCACTCCAGTGTTCTTGCCTGGAGAATCCCAGGGACGGGGAGCCTGGTGGGCTGCCGTCTATGGGGTTGCACAGAGTTGGACAGGACTGAAGTGACTTAGAGGCAGCAGCAGCAGAGGGAAGACAGGAATGAGAAGATAGGTGTGTGGGATTAAGAGACACAAACTATTATATATAGAACAAATAAGCCACAAGGATGCACTGCACTGCACAGGGAAAGACAGCCATTATTTTATTATAAATTTAAATGGTATATAACATATAAAATATTGAATTGCTATGCTATATCCCTGAAACTTATACAGTATTGAAAATTAATTATACTTCAAATTAAAACAGAAAATGTGGTTTAAAAAACCTGGCTATTAGAAAAGGAAAGTACATGGAGTTTGTAGAGGTTATGCTGGCAACTAGAATTTAACTTCTCTTCAGCTGTTTGTGTTATCATAATTCAAAAAGAATATAAAAGAAATAATATGCATGCTAAACTATAAAAATGTCCTAGACTACTACTTCAACACCAATAAACAAATATATATATATTGCATTTCCGCTATTTGAGGATGAAAAAAGAAAGTGTTTAAGATATATAACTTTCAGTCTATTTCCAATCTCAGTATTCTCTTAATAAATTTAATCACTCTAAAAAAATTATGGAAGATCAGCTGACAGAGTACGTCAGAGATGGCTTTGTAATTGTAACAAAAGGGAATCATCAGTCAAGTTTGTCCATTTTGTCATGCATTTTTTACCTTTACTATGTAAGGCTTTTCTTTTCTGTGTTACTTAGGGAATAAGAACATAAATATCTGGTATCAACACTGTGCTTAGTTCTACATAACATCATTAAGCAAGGAAGTTATGATCAAAAGAAATGTCTTTTAAGAAATTACCTAGACTGATGTTTTAATATTTATGCCTTCAAGTTCCTACTGTGGGTTATTTGAAACTGTTAATGCGAGAAGAAAGTACCACAAAGAACACTGAGAACAGATATGAAGATGTGAAACACCACCAAAGCCAAATGCAAGGGCAGGTGTGCGTTATTTACATTCTCCCCACACCCACGGGGAAAGCAGGAACTCCATAAGAATGGGAAATCCATTTTTATTCCCTGCTGTAGCTCCAGCACCTGGAACACAGAAAGCACTCTGTAAATACTTGTTAAATGAGTGCTGAAAAGGAAAGCCAAGGTGCATTATTTCCTTCAGGACACTTTTTTTTCCCTAACCTCTGCCTCTTGTATGACTTTATCTTAAACATAAAAATCTAGATTTTTTTCAGGGAAAAAAATGTGTAGTGGATTAAAACTTCATTTGAATTGAAAGTGTACATTTTAAAATGGTTAAAATGGTGAATTGTTAGGTGTGTAGTACTTTGAGAAACAGACCAAAGAAACAGGGAGGAATTTAACCAAAGGGATTAAAATGGATACACTTAAATAATGCCTCCTCTATCTACCTTTCCTAGCTTTTGGTCCCCATATTTAAAGTACAAAATATTCAATATATTAGAATTTACAACAGTGTCTTCTGTCAATCTTATAATAGATAGAAATTAGTAATAATGGAGGAATAGGCCTAACAAACAAAAAACACCTGTGCTCTCCCACAGGTAAGATCATATCACCATTTTCTCCGTCAAGAGCAAAGACCCCCACATCAAGAAACTTCCCTTTACTGTGCAGAATAGGTCACTGAAACAATGTTTCTCTGAAGCATCAGCAGTGTTGAGAGAGAATTAACACAACAGAGCAAAGTTCTGCTCACATGTAGCAATTTATTTCTTCCATAAGAGGGTATAATCTTTTCTGAACACAGCATCATTTTTAAACTGCAAAAATGTGTGTCACAGACTTAAGGTATGGCTTCTAAAACAGTCAAGTCATAACTATTGTCTACATATTTTAGACATGACCTTTATAGCAGAGATCACTAATAGAAAATTCTCTAAAGTATATTTTTACATTCTCTGTATATGATCAAGGAAAAACTAAATTCATAATAGCTAATCGATGCATAACAACCAACTGTGGTATAAACATGCAAAGGTATCAAAAATAATCTTTTAAAAAATTAAGCTGTGGAACCCAACATTATTACAGATTCACCCACCACTTTCTGTAATGAATGTAACTTTTAACAATCCTTCTAACATTACCTTTACTGTTGATGGCTCAACTCCAACTAGTGACAGATGATACAGGGAGACAGGCTTACAAAACAACAGAGTATTCAAAGATTTAATAATTATGATTTAAATTGCTTGCAAACAACACTGAAAGCCTGTAATATATACTAGTTCGGTTTTTTTTGGTTTCTTTTTTTTGCTGAGGTTGATACTATGAGAGAAAGTCAAGTAGCTAGTGAGTGAGTTTGGCTGACTTTCCAGCATTCACTTATTAAGGGCAACATTGTTCTCTCACATGTGTATACTCTTTTACTAGGGGTCTAAAAGTACATTTTTAGTAGTATTTCATTGCATTTTATGGGAGAACTTCAAATGCTATCATTGTATTTGCAATTTTAGAGTCACAAAGATTTGTGGGGTTTTCTGAGGGGTGGAGTAGGTGTTTGTGGCAAGATTTAACTCACCCATAGGGGATCAAGAGTTGACCATACATTTTACCATTTGCTACATTCTTATAATTCAAAGTATTACATTAAAACTAAGCCTTTATAAAGGCTAAGCGTGGGACTTCCCTGGTGGTCCAGCAGTTATGACTCTGACTGCCAATACGGAGGACACCAGTTCCATCTTGGGTCTGGGAAGATTCCAGATGCCTTGGAGCCATCTAAGCACGTGGGCCGCAACAAGAGAAGCCACCGCAATAAGAAGCCTGCACACCACAACTAGAGAAAGGCTGCTTGTAGCAACGAAGATCCAATGCAGCCAAAAATAAAATAAATAATAATTTAAAAAAAAACTAAGTGGGGGGGGGTCTAAAAATTTTGATTACAGAAAATGCAGTTACATTATATCCAATTTGAATTATAAAAGACCATGCTATCACAGAATTGTACTAGGCTATAAGTTTATAAAACTAGTTCTGATGATATTTATTGTTTTTTAAATTATAATTTTGGTCAATATTCAAACCTATAATTAAAGCTTTTCTCTCTTAGGGAAATCTGTAAAACTCAGAAGCACTTCCTGAAAAACACCAGATATATTCTACAAAAGTTACAGAAAAATCATGACAGGAATCAAACAAGAAAACAATCACCCGTTTTTTTAAAAGTGTATTGAGCACCTATGAGAAAAGGCACTCTCCTGGGGAAAGAAAAAGTAAAGCCAATCACTTCTCTCACAGAGCTGATGTTAACTCAAGCAAGAAAGCGAACAATTAAACAATCACAAAGTATGATAAATAAGACTGGCAAGACAATCTCTCACCAGCTGAGATGAAGTAATACCAGAGAAGGCTTCCCAAACACAGTGACACATGTATAGGCTTAGGGTTTAGATCTAAAAACTAAGGTTGGGGGTATGAGGAGAAGGTAGGAATTAATGTTCCAGAGATTAAGGTAGGAATGAATGTTTTAGAGACTAGGAGGTGAAAAAGAACAAAGATTCAGAATGAAGAGGGAGAGAGAGAGAGAGAGACTCAACTTGACAAGATGAAGCTTAAAAAGATAAAGCAGGAACCAAATCACAAATGATCTGGTAAGATGAGTTTGTTACAAAATTTGTCCTTTATCTTAAGGCAACAGAAAACTAAAAGGTTTTAAACAGGAAAAAAAAAAGGCTACATTAAAATTAACATTAGCAAAGAATAAATTAGAGAGAGACACCAATGGAGGCAGGAAGAGGAGAATGGCTGATGTGACAGGTGTCTTGGATTAGAGATGATGGTGGTATGGAATAGGACTGTGATAAATGGCCTGGAAAGAAAGGATTGGCCAGAGACAGATTAGAAAGGTAGAACTGACAAGATTGGATCTGGAGACTGGCTGGACTGGGGGAAAGGAGGGGAGGGCTAAGTCAAATATTATTCCTGGATCTCTGGATCTGGATTTCTGAACTTAACATTTCCCTCCTATTGGAAATATTTAAAGGTTATAAAAACATTACCATTTCTTTTCAGTCACACACTGATACAAACAGTGCAAAAAATATTTTTGATTTGATTCTCGCAAATGATTTTTATCTCTTCAACCATTTTCAACCTGTTCTACAATAAAATATTAAAATGAGTCTGCATGTATGTGTATGTGGTTATTCACGTCGGACTCTTTGCAACCCATGGACTATAGTCCGCCAGGCACCTCGTATCCATGGGGATTCTACAGGAAAGAATACTGGAATGCATTGCCATGCCCTCTTCCAAGGGATCTTCTCAACCAGGGATCAAACCCAGGTCTCCCGCATTGTAAGCAGATTCTTTACTGTCTGAGCCATGAGGGAAGCCCAAATGAGTCTGTATTTCACACCAAGAAGAGGAAGGAAATTTAGTTCATAAACATGTGTGCTCAGTGCATGGAGAAGGTCAGTTTAAAATTAAAGTCTGTTATTCAAAGTGAATCCTCATATGAAAAAGTCAAGAACTGGCAGTATCCCCAAATTAGAAAGTGTCTCAAAAGTGTTTTCCATGAACCTACTGTATTATCAAAATAAGCCCAGGACTAGCTCTTTTATAAAACCATGACAAGTTTTCTTTTTAAAGTAGAATTTAACAGAATTTTGACAAGCTAAATAAAAAAGATCTACAGAAAAAAAAGCACCAATCTTTGAAATCCAATGTCAAGAACAAAAAGCAGCTGCTTTGAAAACTCATTCATTCAGAAATGTAGGTGCCCTAAACTTCTGTAAATAGATTTGCATTAGTCAAGCAGATTAGGGGCTCTTTAAACTTTCATTTTTTTCTCTATTTTATACATAACAAAATAAGAATTTCCTCACACTGAATGTAATCAAATAATCTATGAAATAAAAATTAGATGCCCCCTATTACAGGTACCTTGCCACACTCACACTCAACTCTATTGAGTTTCTCCTACACACTTTCTCATCAGTTATCTAGGGAATCTGTGAGGTATGGGTTATCCTTTTGCTTGCAAAATAGGAATGTTCAATTAACTCTGAAAAATGAACAAAAACTATGTTTTCTGAACTGTCATCATTTTTCCCTTTCAGTCTATATGGTAGAAGGACCCATTTCTCATGAAAACAAACAAACTTGGTGAACCCTTCTGTCTATCCCCTACTTACACATATCAATGTCCACTAACGTCAAGGCTCTGACAAAATGTACTCCCCACCCCAGTCTCTCATATTGGAGAAAAAGCCTTTCCTGCTACCTATACAAAGAAATGTCTGGCTGGTCTCCCTATAGTTTCCTATACGTTCCTATCGAGGGGCTATCACTTTAAAATAATTTAAGATTCGTGATACATCTTTCACGCCTTGGTTAAAGAAGATGATACTAATACAATAATTTGCTGAAGATTATAAAGCTGACGACTGAATGTGTACTGCCAAATAAAACGAAGAATTATACTATAATGTAAGAAAAAAGTACTCAGGAAACAACATATCCCTAAAGCCATAAACACAAGTTTTAACATAATTAGAAGGTCACTTAGATAATTGTAACTCAGTCTCCCCGACTTCGTCAGTTACTACCAAGTTTTCCCGTGAAATGGAGGTTAGGGATCGGCCTTAGAATACTAAGAAAGAGAAGAGATTCTCCTAGCACTGAAAGAGGGAAGAGAAACCAGAGAAGAGAAACATGGTGAGAGAGAGAAAAACTAGCTCTAACGTGCCAAACGGTCTATTCAGCAAGAAAAAGGCATTCCTGAACTGACTTAGGTTGAGTAACCCGAGTCTAAAGCCCCGCTGATTGAGGGGCGAACTGCGGGGTCTGGGCAGGAAGGCGCCCGAGCCCAGTGACAATGGGAACCTCCTGTTAGCTCTGAAGAAATCAGACCCACCTGGAGACCGCCATGGCCGGACGCCGGCGGTTCGGAGCTCCCCGCGAGCGACGAGCCGCGCCGCCGAGGCGCTAGTTTCCAGAGAGCTGAGCGGCGCAGGCCCAGGCCGCGGAGCAGAGGGGAGCGGCCGGTACGGCACGGAACGTCCCGGCGCGGGCCCTCGGGCATCTGCCCTGCCGCCTACCCGAGCTCTTCCCCGCCGCGGCCCGGAAGCAGGGGGTCTCAGACAGCGGCGGAGGCGGCAGCGCTCCGACCCACACGACTTCAAACCGGGTGCCCCCAGCCCCGCTCTTTGCTGACGCAGGCGTCGGCACGCCGGACTGAGCGTCAGCGCGCCGGAAGTGACGTCAGCTCACCGCGAGGTGCTCCGCTCTGCTGTTGAGCCGGAGGAGTACGAGCCGCTGAGGCCTGGCGGCACGAGCTGCCGAAAGGGCTGTTTGTGCTCTTCCGGAGGGGGTCGTTAGTCTTCAAGGACTTCATTTTTATAGAAAGAAAACAGTCGATCTAGCCGAGACTCTCAGAGTTCAAAACCTTTACTTCTAATTATTCATCGCCCCGATTCTCATCTTACCAGACTGCTCCTAGAGAAAACAGAATCCGCAGGTCCATAAGATGCTCTAGTCCAGATGGCGATCCCAGTCGGGGGGGTGAAATCCACAAAGGTGTGCAACGGCAGTGAAGACACGGCTCAAATGTTTCCCATGTAACCGCCGTATGTTCTGCATAGGTATTAGAGGGAAGAACTTCTGCCAACCATTTTGCAAAGTTTGGTATCTTAATTGTTTAGGTTGTTGGCACCATCATTTTCTCAACCGTATTTGAAAACTGTCAGCCGTTTGTGTCTTTTTTTGCCGTGTAGCTGTCCAGTGTCTTAATTTGTTAGATTTCAGACGTTCTCTGTCACTTAGTGCATGCCCTTATCGCCTTAAACTAGATTTTTATGATAGTGGTCAAAGTAATACTTCAGCTTCTTCAATTGAGCCCATCTTAAAGGCCTCCAACAGATGAATCTTCAAGAAACACTGTTTTCATTTAGTCACCCCTCTGCTTATAAAACTTGTCCATTGGCTTGTCATTACCTGAAGAAGCTTTGCCTCAGCCCCCGAGTCTTTTTCATCCATAAAATAAGACTAATGAGAAGTACTATNTCATTTAGTCACCCCTCTGCTTATAAAACTTGTCCATTGGCTTGTCATTACCTGAAGAAGCTTTGCCTCAGCCCCCGAGTCTTTTTCATCCATAAAATAAGACTAATGAGAAGTACTATAGAAATAAAATGAGGTCATGCAGCTAGAAGAGCTTCCCAGAGTTTACAAAGTGTAAAGGGAAAGAAATTTTAAAACCTATGTGCTAGACATTTGGCATGCATTATCTCATATAATTTGTAGGCTAATCCTGTAAAGTAAGTTTTAATCATCACTTTATAGGTTAGAAAACTAAGCCCAGGAAGGTTAAGAAATTTGCCCAAGAGCCAAGCTACTAATAATACATACTGTTCATTCTTAAACAAATACTAATTTGGCCCCTGTTCTATGCCAAATACTCTGTTAGGCACTATTTATACTATTAGACAAAAACTGATGTTTAAATGCCTTCATATTTCACCAGCTCCTTCCACCTGCCTTCTCAGTTCATCTACCACCACTGAAACTAACAAGCAGCTACATTTACTGATCATACACTACATTAATTTATTCAGCCAAAATTAAGTACCTACCACATGCTAAACTCTCTACTAGAGATTAGGACTTCAAAAGAAACCAAAACAGATAAGGTGCCCACTGTAGTTGAACTTACATTCTAATGGAAGGAAAGAGAGTGAACAAGTAAATGAGAAAATATCATGTTAATATGCTATGTAAAACAGAATGATAGGATAGAGAGCATGATTAGAGACTCCAAACTGGGTAATTAGGGAAAAAACAAGGAGGAGCTTAATCTGAGGCCTAACAGGAGGGAGTCAGCTATGTGAAAACTTGGAGAATCTTCCAGGTAGGGGATACACCTCAGGTAAAAACCTAAAAAGCTGGCTGTCTTGGAGAACAAGATGGGAGAGGTAGAAAGGCACCATTGTAAGGAATTTGGATTTTTGTCTAGCAGTAGTGAAGTAGGAGATAGATAGGCGCTAGGTTAGACATTTACAACTGGCCT
>SJYW01048548.1:1454871-1465026 GCA_006410735.1 Raphicerus campestris
GGGGGGCTTGGGATGGGAATGTAAAGGGTATGGACAGTCCCTGAGACAGCAGCGAAGTTAAAAATTATTGAGTCAAGCCTGATTAAGAGCAGAAGAAACACTGGAAACAGATGTAAGTAGGCATACCTTAAATGTGCACAAACTGTAGACCGGGGAGAAAGATGGGCAGAGAGAGAGGCTGAAAAAAGGAAGTGGGAAAAAGTGACTAAAATGCTGTGACTCCTGTGGGAAGCAGGATACAACGTACACTATTGAACACATTTATATTACAATTGATAACCTGAGCCAGACTGATTTTCAGTGTCTTCTCATCTACTCGACTGACAAGGTTACCAACTTTTTCTCTCTTTAGGAATTAGAATGAATTTGGGTGCTGTCTCCAGTCATAGATGATCCCTATAGGGATCAAAGCCAATGGGAGCTCAAACTTGACTCCAGTGAAAAGATTTTCCAGATGATTTGCCTCTGAATTCTTTTAGAAGTATTGCTTTTAAACAGAGTGATGCCTGGTATTCTGAAACTTCCCCATTAACCTTCCAAATTCAGAAGTGAATTATAGAAGTTGGTTTTAAAAAACAATTCTGTTTGATCGTGTTTTTAAAAACAGCTAAAATGTAAGCACACATCTCAGAATGGAAGTCATATCTCTGTTTCATGTAATTGTTAACATATTCCATTATAAATAAGATGTAATAATAGACTTTGCACACATTAGGTGCTCAATAGAAATTGTATGGCTAGATTTAAAGAACTGACAGGACAATGGAAATTTTGATTGCATTTGATCTAGTTCTGACTAAACCTTGAAGTTAAGTTCCTAAAAATATCTTGAGTTGCTGGGGGAAGACAAGAAGTAAGAAGTCTGCATGAGGGAAAAAATCACAAACTGGCAAACCTGGGCCCCATCATTTCTCTGTTTGCCCTACATGTAGTTATAGCATTTTTCTGCTCTTCCTCCCTTCCTCCCAATTGAGATTTGTTGCCAGCATCAAAAATTAAATAATTTCATANGTATTCTGAAACTTCCCCATTAACCTTCCAAATTCAGAAGTGAATTATAGAAGTTGGTTTTAAAAAACAATTCTGTTTGATCGTGTTTTTAAAAACAGCTAAAATGTAAGCACACATCTCAGAATGGAAGTCATATCTCTGTTTCATGTAATTGTTAACATATTCCATTATAAATAAGATGTAATAATAGACTTTGCACACATTAGGTGCTCAATAGAAATTGTATGGCTAGATTTAAAGAACTGACAGGACAATGGAAATTTTGATTGCATTTGATCTAGTTCTGACTAAACCTTGAAGTTAAGTTCCTAAAAATATCTTGAGTTGCTGGGGGAAGACAAGAAGTAAGAAGTCTGCATGAGGGAAAAAATCACAAACTGGCAAACCTGGGCCCTATCATTTCTCTGTTTGCCCTACATGTAGTTATAGCATTTTTCTGCTCTTCCTCCCTTCCTCCCAATTGAGATTTGTTGCCAGCATTAAAAATTAAATAATTTCATACAAAAAGCCAGATGTTTGAATTCTTGTGTAAAATTAGATCTGTCAACATTTGACACACCTTTCTACATAGCAACATGCTGCTGTAGTTAGTTGGCTGCCTTCTTTAGATCAGATATATTTTCCTTGAGATTTATTTACTTCATCACTTGTGGCTGTGGTGGATCTCCGTTGCTGCCCACCAGCTTTCTCTAGTAGTGTCTAGCAGGGGCTGCTTTTCACTGTGGTTCAAGGGCTGTAGTGGGTTCTGTAGTGGGTTCTCTTGTCGCAGAGCAGGGGCTCTAGGGTGCAGGAGCGTGGGCTTCAGTAGTTGCTGCAAGTGGGCTCAGTAGTTTTGGCTCCCAGGCTCTAGAACAAGGGCTCAGTAGTTGTGGCGCCTGGGCTTAGCTGCTCTGCAGCATATGGGATCTTTCCAGACCAGTGATCAAACCCGGTGTCCCCAGCATTGCAAGGTGGATTCTTAACCACTGGTCTACCAGGGAAGCCCTTAGCTATAGTTTCCTGAGTTTTTCCACTGCTCCTGCACATCTTATCAGTTGACTTTATTCATTTATATTATAGGGCTCAACCTCTGAGACATTTGAGCCACCACCAGATAGAAGGGTTTTTGGCTGACATGATTGTGAGAAGAACAATTGTAAATGCAACAATCTGACAGATACTGAATATCTCCTGAACTTCTCCCTCCTTGAACAGCCCCTAGAAAATGTAAACTTTTACCTGTTCTGTACATTCTTCACATAGTTGGCAAAACATTGAGATTGATGAGACGTCTTTCAATGACAATGACTTGAAAGGAGATGAGAATGTTTCTGCTTTTGGAGGCTTGGGGACCACAGCTGCCCTCCCAGCTCCATGGCTCTCTTACAACTTCAAAGAGCAGTTCTCCTTACTTCCCGCCGGACGCTTATGGACTCCAGAGCTTTGATGAACTTACCCCAAGTTTGTCCCTCCTGTGACCTCTGACTCACCACATTCAAACTCTTCCCCATTTCAATTGTTAAAAACAGGCTCCAGAGCTCTCTTTTCCCCTTTGTAAAGCGAGACGGCTGCTTCAGCCATATTAAAATTATTCAGCGGTCATTATATACAGATAACAGCAGAACTAAGATAATGTAAAGTGCCACTAATAATGACTGCTGCTGCTAAGTCGCTTCAGTTGTGTCGGACTCTGTGGGACCCCACAGAGCAGCAGCCCATCAGGCTCCCCCATCCCTGGGATTCTCCAGGCAAGAACACTGGAGTGGGTTACCATTGCCTTCTCCGACTAGCCAAGGCAAAATACCTTGGGCTTCCCTGGTGGCTCAGACGGTGAAGAATCTGCCTGCAGTACAGGAGAATTGGGTTCAATCTTTGGGTTGGGAAGATCCCCTGGAGAAGGAAATGGCCACCCACTCCAGTATTCTTGCTTGGAGAATCCCATGGACAGAGGAGCCTGGGGGGTTGCAAAGAGTTGGAGATGGTTAAGTGACTAACACACACACATAAGGTAAAACATCTAAGAATAAACTCAGTGAAAAAATATGCAAGAGCTACATGTAGAACACGGAAATACATTTGAGGGCAGAACAGAAAGACCTGAGTAAATTAAAACATACATGCATTGTGATTATGACTATTATTAAGAAGGCTTAATATTTAAAAAAAAATGTCAACTAATCTACACATTTAAACATGGTAACAACAAAATGCCAAAAGGATTTTGTGGTGTGAGAACTAGGTAGACTGATTCTAAAGTTCTAAAGGAAAACCAAAATGAATGTGGGGACTGGACAGGTGCAGGGTTGTATGTTTCAGAGAGGAAGAGAAAAAAAGAATGCTTTCATTAAGGGCACAACTTGAAATGGCTAAATACAGAATCTCCCAAAGGATTGTCAGCAGCACAGAGCAAAACAATGTAAATGACATGAGGGCACGGTTTCTAGGTAACCACAGGGACTCTCCATAAAAGGCCAGAAACTACCAACCAGCGCTTCAGTTGACAGTTGCTGCCTTTGAGCTGGGTGGTCATGTGATCCTGGCTTGATCCATATGTTCTCTTGTTCCCACGCATAATGATCACAATGAGGACGATTCTTCTCCACATGGAGACAGGGAGAGAGCCCTTATGCATTGATTTTAAGATGTAGGTAGAGAGGTTGAGGGAAGACGACTAGTGCGGGATCCCCAGAAGGGTGAGAGGTCACAGTTTACATTTAATCAAGTGTCAGTACTTCTTGGGAATGTCATAGGATGAAATATTTTCCAGCATTTAGAGGCAGCTCTTGACCTTCTCTCTTTTCTCCCTTCGGGTTATTGCTCAAGGCTTGGGAGGGCTCTCAATTATATTTGAAAACGCAAAGCGAAAGAATACACAACACAACAGAACACACACACAAACAGGATTGGAGTGCTTTCAAAACTTATTGCTGGCAGTGTGCCTCAGAGGAGGAAGCTGGTTAGGACAGTCACATCTTTTATTCCTGAGCTCACACCAACAGTTTCTACCATGTGGGTAGGGAACCAGCTTCTTAGATGGCTTCGGATATTCCTGCAAAGCCCTGTTAAAATCCACAACATAAACCCTCAGTAAAATCTGGAGGGTGAAATCATTTTGAGTAACTGTGAGTGGCTGGCACCTACACCATTATAAAAACTTTGAGTGAGTCACTGAGAATGAAGGAGGACCTCAGTGCAAGATGACAGCATGCTTGCCTAAAAGCAGGCTGGCTGGCTTAGGAAGGCTGGGGGTGGACTGAAGCTGGGAGAGCTGAAGTTATTTGCAGGAGGGATAATTAGCCTCATGGGACCAGCTGGTAGCATGTAACAGGGCAGGGGCTGGAAGTGGCCAGCAGGGGCATTGGACTGCACCCTCAAAATCTGGCTACTGGTTAGTGATAAATTTGTTCAAAATAGTAGAGGAGGCCTTCTCTTTTAATAGCCATGAAGTTTCATTTGCCATTTAAATAATAACTATAGTTTAATGTCAATGATCTTCTTGAATTTTGAAAGTAACTTAGACATAACCATTTAGACAGGCTGGTGCTGCTGCTGTTAAGTCGCTTCAGTCGTGTCCAACTCTGTGCAACCCCACAGATGGCAGCCCACCAGGCTCCTCTGTCCCTGGGATTCTCCAGGCAAGGATACTGGAGTGGGTTGCCATTTCCAGGACAGGTGTGTTATTTTGGTAATGAATGCCAGTTCACAAAATTCTGTATCGATAGCATAAAAGTTTGTTTATCATTCTATTGTTTAATCTCAAAGTTTGCCATTAGATCCTAATTGAAATTCATAGTCTTTCCTGGTCCTTGTTAAATACTGAAAGTGAGAGCTCAGTTCTAAGAGTGAGAAGGGTTAATGAGTTTGTGAACTTGCGTTGGTGGCCTGTTCCCAAGTCTGAACCCTGCATGTGTTGAGGAACAATGGTTGCCTATTAACCTCCCAGGTGAACAGCTGGTGGGGATCAAAGGCACCCTGCACTGTGTGGTTTTGCTCAAACTGACTTCCCACTTAACCCCCAGGAAAAGGTCCCTGCTAGGTCCCCAGGGAGTGGTAGGCTGTGCTAAACCCAGAAGTACATCTGAAGGAAGGTCTGTCCCACTAGAGTTCCTTTGGAAATGCGCCAGGGGAGGCTACGGGGGTAAGGAATTGGTTCTTAGAGCTGTGAAAACAGGGATGGGAATACGAGGATTATTTAGGCAGAGACATCACACCAAGTAGCATTTCCCTCTTTAGTTCCTCCTCCAACAGTTGCAGAGTCTGGAACAGGAGTTCCAGTGGAGGGAAGCCCACTTACTGTATGTCTGAATAGTAAATAATCATGACACAAGCTAGTAAATAGTCTATCCTCCTGTCTCAACTATACCTTTGAACCACAAAAATTTTAATATATACATATGAAAACTATGATTTTTATATGATTGAAAGTTGGTAAATATCAAAGAAAATGAATTCACACGTATGTGGGACTTTCCTGGTGGTCCAGTGGTTAAGCGCTTCCACTGCAGGGACACAGGTTCGATTCCTGATTGGGGAACTAAGATTTCCACATGCTGAATAGCAGGGCTAAAACAAAACAACATACAAAGGTACTTCCTTGGTGGCCCAGGAGTTAAGACTCTGCTTCCAATGCAAGGGTGCAGGTTCAATCCCTGGTTGGGGAACTAAGATCCTACATGCCATGCCAAGAAAATAATTTTTTAAAAATTAAGTTTAAAAAATGTATGCAAGGAACTTCTTCATGCTGGAAAGATGTAATTCTCATTTTCAAGGATCCTTACTCCCCCCCAACCCCAAAAGTTCCAAGGGGTCTCCTCTTTTTCATATAGCTTGCTGACTTCATGGATGTAATTGTCTTTATCAGGTAATAGTCCAAAATAGCATTTGAGGTTTTGATTTGTGATTTAAAAGGGATAATTCTTTAAAATTTTTAATTGGTTTGATTAGTCATTACTTCTGCACTTAGTAGTTAAATATTCATTAAAGAATATATACATATTTTCTCACATTCTGTAAGGTCTTAACCTACAATTTAGGGTTTAAAAAAATAAAAAGATCGCTCTGAAAATGTTCTATTTCCTTTTTTCCTTCCGTTTTTTTTCCTGCTATGAGTTCCATTTGATATTTTCTCTCACAATCTTGACTAGTAATTCATTCTCAGTGATCTAAGGGATTAAACAATAAAGTGTAATATGGATAAACAACAAGGTCCTACTGCAGAGCATACAGAACTATGGTCGAGATCCACAGTGCACTGTTGGGCACAGTGCACAAATTTAAACTGCAGAAATATGCCAGGGAAGTTGAAAATAACAACTGTATAACATAATTACTGTAAAAAGAAAAAGCAAACACAAAACATGAAATTTTACTGGATTTTGGATTTTTAAAAAATTTAAAGGTATTTTGTGAACAATTGAGAAATTTTAAATATGGCCTCTATTTTAAGTGGCATTTTTTGAAGCAGTTATTTATCTTAGGTGTGATAACAGTATTGTGGTTATGAAGAAAAACATCCTTATGCCAATTCCTTCATGTGAATTATTTCAGGGCAAAATGTTAGATCTGAAATTGTAATTCAGGAGAGAGAAACCTCTATGCAGATATATGATAAAGCTAATGGCAAAATGCTAACAAATGGTGAATGTAGATGAAGGGTAGAGAAACGTTCATTTATCTTGTATTACATTTTCAACTTTTCTAACCCTAACCCTAATCTAGCCCCATGATTATCTTAAAATGTTTTCTAAATTATTTGAACTGCAGTGAGAAAATGTGGTCCTGAGAAATATATCTATGGTGATTAAATGATGAGAGTGGGGGAAAAAAGGCAACACTAAAAGAGCCACGAGTATATCTTAGAGGAAAATAAATTTGGCAAACTAAAGTACCGCGCATGGTCCTTGGGAGCGAGGGCTGCTCCGTACCCCGGGTGACATATCGTGTGTCCGTCGATGCTCCGCGCGCCTGGGAATGCTCCACCGCGGGCGCGCACAGGGTTAACTGCAGGCCGAGGGGCCCCGTGCATCCTATGCCCGCCCACATTCGGCCACTGAATGGAGGCGATGGTCTGATTCCGGTGGGGTGATGTCGCCGTTTGGCATACAACCTTCCCCTTGGCCAGGCCCCCATCCCCTCCCGGGGCGACCCTGCAACGGGGGTTACAAAGCAGGACATTTAAGAAGTCTGAGGACGGCGTCGCAGAATCTAGAAATGCTGGGCTAGAGACGTGGAGACAATTACCAGGATTCTGAAGGCCCCCGTCGTCGACCAGCCTAGTAATCTAACCCCTTCCGTGATGTGACAGGGGGTCCTGTGTTTGCAGATCTGTTCCTTTGCCTGAATTTTGGAAAGAAAGCCTGTTACAATTTGAGAAATGTGTGTGTGTGTGCCCTTTCATTAAGTCCCTATGAACCAAACAAAAGTGACCTTTCTCAATTTGCCCTTGTCTAACTTTATAGAGCACATCTCATAAAATATAAACTTAAAAAAAAATAATAGAACCGGTTTTTAAGTCTGGAGAGACCTAAATGAAAATAATATATTATGATCATATATCGTGCTCCACCAAATCTAATAATTATACTTTTTGTAATAACCGTATTTTTGATACCATCAGCTGGGAATATTTCCTAAAATATTTTATAGAATATATAAAACATAAAATAACATGAATGCTTCATTTTTATCACCTATCCAACAACAACGAAAACTAGAGAAAGTGTGATTAAGTGGGCAATACAAAGTGACATTTATTATCACTAGAGAAAGTAAACTGGCATGTACAGAATGAGTAAAAGGAAATGTCCAAGTAGAAAATAAATTCACTCCTTCAACTAGTACAGAACCCACAACACCCCAGGCTCTGGCAGTTCAAGAGTGTATGGGACCCTTGCCCTTCAGAATATGTCTTGCGCTTCAGAATCTCCCAGTATTCCTGAGGAAGAGCACTGAATGTGGGGGCCAGAATTATGAAAAGAGTTAAGTACCAGGTGCTGCAGGAGCCCATGGAAGGGACATACAACTGGGTCAGGCTCGTGGATGTGTGCGGAGGTGACAGAAAGGGGGAATCAGTGAAGGCTGGAGGAAGAAATACTGAGCTGAAATCTAAAGAATGAAGTTGGGCCTGTGGTTCCCTAACTTTGTGGACATTAGACTCAGCTGGGGAGGGACCTCCCTGGTGGTCCAGAGGCTGACTTCAGGCTCCCAACGCAGGGGGCCAGGTTCTATGCCTAGTCAGGAAATTAGAGCAGCTAAGTATCTCACATGCCTCAACTAAGACCCAGAGCAGCCTCTGCACACCCACCCCAGGAAAAAAAAAAGAGTCTTCTGGGGAGCTTCAAAAATTCCCCGTTGCCAAGGTCACACACTCCTATTAAATCAGAATGTCTAGGAGTGAGAACCTGGCAACAGTGTTTTTAACAATATTTTAAAACCCAGGTAACCCCAACGTACAGCAAAGTTGTGGGAATTACTAAGACAAATGGAGGGAAGCTGACATTTTTGTTTCCTGAAGGAAAACGTTTGCCCAGCAGGCATGTAGTAGTTGTTACTCATTGTTCTTGCTTCCAGCTTCTCCTCCGTACTGCCTGCCTCTAGTACACATTTCAGAAAATGTTTATTGAAGTTGGAGAAAAAGCCAATCAAAATCGGGATGTATAAGAAAACCAGGCACTCCAAAAGAATGCCAGCTGTCACTCCTTACAGTCTGAAACTTACAATGGTAGGTCCTCCCCTAAAGACAAGGTAAAATGCAACATTCTGACAACGGGGGGACGTGTAATTGTCACTTCATAGGCAATGGCAACCCACTCCAGTGTTCTTGACTGGAAAATCCCATGGATGGAAGAGCCTGGCAGGCTACAGTCTATGGCATCACAAAGAATCAGACACGACTGAGTGACTTCAGGCAAAAGTTGGGCTTCCCTGATGGCTCAGAATCCACGTGCAATGCAGGAGACCTAGGTTTGATCCTTGGGTCAGGAAGATCTCCTGGAGAAGAACATGGCAACCCACTCCAGTATTCTTGTCTGGAGAATCTCATAGACAGAGGAATCTGGTGGCCTAGAATCAACAGGGTTGCAAAGAGTCAGACACAACCAAGCAACTAACACTTTGACTTCAGACAAGTTACAGGATTACTGTTTCTATCTTGAAAATGGCTATCCCCTCTTAAAAAAAAAAAAGCACATCTGCTGTTATGGGTACACTAATCATGAACTGTCAAGAAAAACCTGAGGAAGAGGCCACTGGAAAGAATATTCCTCAAAGTGAGTGGAGGTAAACCATGCGGAGCAGAAGCTAGGGCTCTTCCACCCAGGGGCCACTTCCTCTGCCCACTGCTCCAGGAGCAGGATCTGCCCATCAAGCTCTCCTAGTTAAGCATTCTCTGAGATGCTATTCTACCCAGGCATGAAATAGCCTCTTGGGATTTACCTCTTGTTATATAAATGACTGGGAAACGAACAGAGATCAAACCAGTCAATTCTAAAGGAAATCAATCCTGAATATTCATTAGAAGGACTGATGCTGAAACTGAAACGGCAATATTTTGGCCACCTGATGTGAAGAACTGACTCATTGGAAGAGACCCTGATACTGGTGGCAGAAGGGGATGACAGAGGATGAGATGGTTGGATGGCATCACTGACTCAATGGGCATGAGTTTGAGTAAGCTCTGGGAGTTGGTGACAAACAGGGAAGCCTGGTATGCTACAGTCCATGGGGTCAGTAACAGTCAGACATGACTGAGCGACCGAACTGAATGACTGATATAAATGGCAGTTCCATGCCTGCATGCTGTGCCCGTGTGCTCAGTTGCGTGGGACTCTCTGCGACTCCACTGTACTGTAGCCTGCCAGGCTACTCTGTCCATGGGATTTCCCAGGCAAGAATACTCGAGTGGGTAGCGATTCCCTTCTCCAGGGGATCTTTCCAACCCAGGGATCTGACCCAGGGATCGAACCTGGATCTCTTGCATTAGCAGGTGGAATCTTTACTACTGAGCTGCCTGGGGAGCCCAGGGCACTTTAAAAGGGAGGGGGAAAGAAAGCCTCTTGTAATTCAGACTGAGGCAGGCGGCGTTTTCAGTAGATCAGTTACCACAGAATATGAACTCCCCCCCGGCCCCCCCACACCCCGCCGCCCCGGGCAGGGGCTGGGTGTTAT
>SJYW01048548.1:1468590-1512013 GCA_006410735.1 Raphicerus campestris
ACAGCACTCTTCATTAGTTGTCCCATACGTGATGCAATAAAGAGACCAAGTCTCTGAAACCAACCAATCAGCATCAGTTCAGTTCAGTTCAGTCGCTCAGTCGTCTCCAACTCTTTGTGACCCCATGAATCGCAGCATGCCAGGCCTCCCTGTCCATCACCTTCTCCCGGAGATCACTCAGACTCAGGTCCATCGAGTCCGTGAGGCCATCCAGCCATCTCATCCTCGGTCATCCCCTTCTCCTCCTGCCCCCAATCCCTCCCAGCATCAGTCTTTTCCAATGAGTCAACTCTTCGCGTGAGGTGGCCAAAGTACTGGAGTTTCAGCTTCAGCATCATTCCTTCCAAGGAAATCCCAGGGCTGATCTCCTTCAGAATGGACTGGTTGGTTCTCCTTGCAGTCCAAGGGACTCTCAAGAGTCTTCTCCAACACCACAGTTCAAAAGCATCAATTCTTCGGCGCTCAGCCTTCTTCACAGTCCAACTCTCACATCCATACATGACTACTGGAAAAACCACAGCCTTGACTAGACGGACCTTAGTTGGCAAAGTAACGTCTCTGCTCTTGAATATGCCATCTAGGTTGGTCCTAACTTTTTTTCCAAGGAGTAAGCATCTTTTAATTTCATGGCTGCAATCACCATCTGCAGTGATTTTGGAGCCCCCCAAAATAAAGTCTGACACTGTTTAATCTGTGCAAAGTGGAAGCTGACCTGAAATGAAGCCAGTTCCAGGCAAAGCCGAGGGACAGGGAAGGAATGGAGGAAAACAAGTGTGGATTTTGCAGCAGGCTTCCCAAGGGTAGCTGGGAGTTGCTGCTAAGCCCTGAAAGTCAGTCAGACAGGCTCTCCCAAAGACCTTTTTTCTCTTGAGCACAGTGAGGGAACACCTCCTCCCATTTATATGCAGTCTGTAATCTGCCAAGTGTTTTCAGTGACATGACCTCATCTGAGCCTCACAGCCACCCTGTGAGGTTGGCAGGGCACGCATGATCTTCCACCCCACCCCCTTCCCTGCCGCCCACAATTAACATTGTGAGAAACTAAGGCTTAGGGTGAGTGCATTGTAGGGAACAGCTGCACCTGAACCTGACTTACAGTGCTCTTTCTATTCACTGAATTTCTTCAGTACCATTAGTATTGGGTATCAGGCTCACCGTCAGTAGCTCTTTTTAAACCACCCTCAGACCTCATGAAAAATATGGGCTTTTAGACCTCACTTGGATCTGGGGCAGCACTGGGAAGACTATTTTTAACCTGCAGATTGCCCCAGTGATTCTGCTAAGAGTCACTTTTGGTAGCTTGTCACCTAGACAAGACCCAGGAGGGTTTCACTTTGATTCGCAGTTCCTGTGAGCTCTTGGGTCTAGTGTTTCCGTAGTCTTGTACCACAAATTAAACAGTTCATGTTTAAAATGAGTGAACCTATAAAAATTACTCCTTGGCTCCCCCCTCCTTTATCCCAGCATGGCCATTATGGTTTTGGTTCTGGGCCAGAACAACTCTTTTAAAGAAGGCAGCCCTTGGGCTTCCCTTCATCCTTTCAAACAGTGATTTGCAGAAAATCCAAGGCAGCATCTCTTTCCTCTAGCATCCTAGTCTTCAGAACTGTCCCATGCTATTTATCCCCCTTTCTCCTACCTACTGCCCTTACTCAATTCTCATCAATCTTCCCTGGGCCTTCTCCCGACTGCTGGAGCCACTGGAGCTGATTTATAGCACAATTTCGTGCTTGGAATTGTAGGAAAGCATAAGGACAGCTCTATACATGGGTGTCTCAAGAGCTCCCTAGGCTTGGCCAGCTTCTTTCTCAATTGCAAATTCTTTAACTGGCCCCACACCCCACTTCCCTCATACAGATGACAACCCAAGTCCTTCAAGGGATAAATAAATGCCTTTCACACTGAATCAGTCTTCTTGAACTCAAGGTTAGCTGAGCCTGGCCCTAATCCTTGTTAAAACTCCCAGATACCCTGGTCACCTATCATGTGCCATCTTCGCCTGCTTCCTCCAGGTACCTCCAAACTTGGCTCAAACTGTCTGTCTAGTCAAAGCTATGGTTTTCCCATAGTCATGTAAGGATGTGAGAGTTGGACCGTAAAGAAACCTGAATGCCAAAGAACTGATGCATTTGAACTGTGGTGTTGGAGAAGACTCTTGAGAGTCCCTTCCTCGGACTGCAAGATAAATGATCCTAAAGGAATCAGTGAATCCCAAAGGAAATCAGTCCTGAGTATGCATTGGAGGGACTGATGCTTAAACTCCAACACTTTGGCCACCTGATGTGAAGAACTGACGTTGGAAAAGACCCTGATAAGACCCTGGGTAAGACTGAATGCAGGAGGAGGGGACAACAGAGGATGAGATGGTTGGATGGCACCACAGACTTGATGGACATGAGTATGAGCAAGCTCCAGGAGATGGTAATGGACAGGGAGGCCTGGCGTGCTGCAGTCGATGGAGTCACAAAAAGTTGGACATGACAGAGCGACTGAACTGTACTGGATCTCAGAACCTTCAGCATCCCCTCAAAAATCCACTCAGGCCTTGAATCAATGAACACCCAGGGATATCACTGCACTCATTTCAAACATATGTCCATGGCATTGGGCAGGATGCTGGAAGACAGTCATGAGTAACACTGACCTGGTTCCTGTCTATATGGAGTTGGTAGCCAATTTGGAAAGGCAGTTAACAAGGGATCAAACATTGTGGCTGTCAACTCTGGATGCACATTAGATCAGGGCTTATCCATGAGACGGGATGAAATATCTTGGTGGTAGTCCTGGGGAATCAAAAAGTATTCTCCAAGCTTCTTAACTCACAGGGTTATTCTCACAGCATTTCTTGTCTTCCATCCATTCCTTAGAGGGCTCCTGTGGAATTTCAACTACATAGATAACCTTCTGCCACCCATTCCTTGTCTCTATGACTGGGGCCTGAATATGGGTATGTGGTGCTGCGATGATGACTGTAGTCAGTGGGTCTCACAGTGCAGAGTATCACTCCCCGTACACTCTCACCAGTGGGCAGCTCTGAAGACTTCAGAAGGCAAATGAAGAACTATGAATGAGGATTTTCCTTTAAACTTTATTTGGGGGGGTGGGGGCTAATGCTTTTATTATCTGTATTGGGGTCTAATCAGGTCAAAAGAAAAAAATAACACATGGAAACTAGCATCAGAACAATGAAATACATACAGCTGACAAATATTTAACTCCCTTTCCTCATCTATAAAATGGGATCATTATAGATAAAACCTCAAGGTCTGCTATGAAAATTAATGGTTATTTTGGTAAAAAGCCTGTTATGTAACACCACACAATAAGTGGCATTTATTATTCCTTTTAATCTCTGAAAAGGCTAGAAAATGCTGTTTTATGATTCACAGATCTACAAATAAATCTCCAGAGAGGCTGTACCAATGCACATTCCCATCTGCAGTCCCCAGGAATACCTAGTTTTAGCTCCTTCCCCACAAAGCATCATTCTTAAAAACAAAAGCTGACAATTGATAGATAAAACTGATATAATCTTAACTTTCATTTTATTAATTCTAGTGAACTTTTTCCCGTCATATTTCTATTTTGTCTATGTCTATTTTCTACATATAAAATTAAAATTTTTAAACGTAATTGTGTCTTTGGATTTACAACTTTTGCTTTTATGCTTGTCTTGAGATTATATATTCACCTTTATCACCTTTTAGTTCTATTTCTAAAAAGTGTTTTTTAGATCCACATGGAATTTGTTTTAGACTATGATGTAAAATATCTAATTTTTCCTTAAACAGTTAATTTCTTCTACTAGGAAGATATAATTCCTTCTATATAATTCTATATAATTCATTCTTTCCCTATTGATTGGAAATATCATTTTTATTCTTTCGATAACTAACCATCTCTTCTTATAATAACAGCACACATTTTAATTATCATAGCCTTGTAGTATATTTTAGTATCAGGTAATGTGAATTCAAGGGGGAAAATCTTGATACTGCATCTTGTTTGTGTGTCACATGCTTGTTTGTACACATTGTCGCCTCAAGTAAAACATACTACTTTGGGTAAAGCACCCTAAGTTGAGATACTTTATATGAAACAGGATACAGTCATTAAAAAGCTTTTACAAGAGGAGTTATACTTTGGCTAAAACATTAAAAGATTCAGGTTAAATAATATGATCTGACTTTGTTAAAACCACAAATTACCTGTCTGTATGCATAGAAAACAGATTGTAAATAAATACACTAAAATCTTAGTGGCAAGCTGTTTAATAGGGTGACAGACAATTTTTAGCTCTATCTTCGCTGTATCTTTCAGCCTTTCCCAAATTTTCTACAGTGAATGTGCTTTACTGTTACAAGCAAAACAATTAGTAATTAAAATTACTGAAATGTTTTAAGGTCCACCCCCAGTACTGGTCAGGAAGGTTGGAGTCGTCAATCCCCCTCACCCCTACTCCCAGACGATACTGGCTCTCTTGCCCCCGAGGGAGTCACGGATGGGTATCCAGCCCTGAAAGAGCTCAACCTCTTGATCAGAGGGATGCTGCCATTACAACACATTAAATGCCAAATAACAGCATCTAGAATCTCCCCATGATCCTTTGTATTGCCAGCTGGGAGAGGGCTGTGGGTGTCACCTCCTACTCCCCTCTCTGAACCCCACCCAGGAGGGCTGGGCAGACAGAGAGATGGTACACTGCATCTGGGAGGTATGCAAATGCTGGTATGTCTCTGACCTTCTAATCCTATCAGGGATGCTTAGAGTGTTAATTTGACCATGTTTCACAGCTCATAAATCTACGTGGGGGCAAAGCTGAGCTGCCAGATGCCATCAGGCAAAACGCCTTCTGAGGTTGGCAGTTGGGAGTAAAACAGCCCAGACCGTGCCTCAATAAAGTCCAATAAAGACCTTTGTACGTGGGGGACTGGCAAGTAGCGTCTCACACGTTTTGATACAAAGGAACAAAACTGTGGGAAATGTGTACTTCAGATTATCTGGACTGGTGGTCTCCCCTATGCCCCGCCTGCTCACTGAGCCATGATCCTCATTCATTCGCTATTCTTTGCACACAGATGGATCTGTCTTGTTCCCAAACTGCTTGCAGACTCCTGTCAGATAAATTTATTTAATCCCTGTCAGTAAACACAAACTAATTTTGCTACCAGGGAATCTGCTAGCCTTTTTATATTGAAATCTACTAAACTTCAGGCAGGTTGTTTCGGTCTAGATTCACTCTCCCTTTATTTAGTGGTCAGAACAGAAACATTCTCCTCTTTCCAGGACAGAACACTGCCCCAGAAGAGATCCCCCCATTTTCTCTTTATAAAGGTAGGGAAGAAACTAATAAATCAGTTTCAACCTCCAGATTACAGCTTCATCCAGAATTCATGTGTTCCTCCAACTGGTCAGTTCACAGTTGGGCTGATTTGAAATTCTAAGTAAAAACATCCTTTCCAGTATCTGTTTCAAAAGAGGAGGCGATGAGGCAAGCAGTTAGAATCTCAACTTCCTTCTAGGTCCAAGCCTCTTTGAAGGCATACTGGCAGTTTTCTGCCTTCAGAATCATAAAGCTCCTCTGACAGATTCTGCACATCAACTAGGGTGAGGAGGAGAGCTGGTTTCAGGAGAGGCACGCAGCAGTTAATTCCCCTGAAACTTACAGAGTACCAGCAAAGACCTACCCGCTCTGCATCTCCACATGGTAGAGGCAACCAGTGATATTTCCAGAACCTAGATGAGAAACTCCTGTCTCCCCTGGGCTGATTTACTGGCTGCGAAGAGCACAGCATCTTTGGAGGGTTGCAGAAAACAGGCAAAAGGAAATCTGAAAAAACTTACCAGCCATGGTTTTGGGCAAGTTTAACTCTGGAGCTCCAGCTCCCTTCATGTGGGATTATCTGGTTTATGATGCAGACATTTAATACATGGTAATTGTGGTTAGATAGAACTGATGGTGTGTTGACAACTGTGATTTTTGGTATTATTATGGCTGGTAAATTAAAAAAAATGATAACTATGATTACTGGTGTTGTCAGTAACAGATTTGATAAATAACTTGTTATTGTTGCTGCTGCTAATACCACTACTAGCCATTTCTTCATATAATGGTGTGTGCTAAGCCACTTACAGTCGGGTCTGACTCTGGCCCTACAGACTAGTATGCCAGGCTCCTCTGTCCATGGGATTCTCCAGGCAAGAATACTGGAGTGGATTGCCATGCCCTTCTCCAGGGGATCTTGACTGACGGAGTGAACTTGCATTGGCAAGTGGGTTCTTTACCACTAGCGCCACCTGGGAAGCCCTTCATATAATGGTGAGTAGGCTTGAGAAGGGAATGGCAATTTACTCTGCTGCTGTCGTTTCAGTTGTGTCCAACTCTGTGCGACCCCATAGACGGCAGCCCACCAGGCTCCTCTGTCCCTGAGATTCTCCAGGCAAGAATACTGGAGTGGGCTGCCATTTCCTTCTCCAATGCATGAAAGTGAAAAGTGAAAGTGAAGTCACTCAGTCGTGTCTGACTCTTCAAGACCCCATGGACTGCAGCTTACCAGGCTCCTCCGTCCATGGGATTTTCCAGGCAAGAGTACTGGAGTGGGCTGCCATTTCCTTCTCCAAGCAACTCACTCTAGTATTCTTTTTTAAAAAATAAAGTCTTTACTGAATGTTAATTTTTTTTTTTTTTTTTAATGTTTGGTCATCAGAGATCAAAACCTCAACCTCTGCATTGAAGGCAAAACCTTAACCACTGAACTGCCAGGGATGTCCCCACTCCAGTATTCTTGCCTGGAGAATTCCATGGACAGAGGAGCCTGGTAGCCTACAGTCCGTAAGGTCACAGATAGTCAGAAATGACTGAGCAACTAATGCACACATAATACAGACTTAACAGAATGAGTGAAAATGATATAAGCCAATTCACTCACTTAACAACTGTTTATTGAGCACATCTATGTGGCAGGGACTGGTGCTACATCCACGGATTCCACCCTTGTGAAGTTTACCTTTAGTGTGGGGAGACCAGGAATAAATGTTAACTCCATCATCTAGAATGTCTTAGTTTAATAGGGAAAACTAGAGCAGGGTAAGGAGGATGTGGAGTGAACTGGAGGAGAAAGGGGAGTATGCAATGGCATTCCAAATAAGGTGGTTCTGGAGAAACTTTCTGATAAGGTGACACCTGAACAACCAGGAAAATAGGGGAAATGAATCGTGGAGAATGCTGGGGGAGAGCATTTGAGCTGCAAAACAGCCCCTGGCAAGGATCTGAGGGTGGGGACACGCACGCCAAGAAGGCTGGAGTGGCCAGGAACAGAGTGGGAAACAGCATCACAGGGATGCCGTAGCAGGTCGCGAAGGGTCAAGCTGGGCATTTCAAGGACCTCAGCTTTTTACTCTGTGAAATGGGGAGGCACTGCAGTTTTGTGACATAGTTGACTTATGCTTCAACAGGATCACTGCGGCTTCTGAACTGGAAGTAAGACTAAGAGATGTGGGGGTGGGGTTAGGGAGAGGTTGCTAGCTGACAAGGGTGAAAAGCAGGGAGGCCAACTGACTTGAAGTAGGCAGTGAGGGGAAGAGGACGTTCGACTTACAACTAGAAGAATGGAAAAGACTTTCATTATGAAGACTGATGGCAGAGCAGGTTTGAAGAACTTTTAAAATTAATTTTTATTGGAGTACAGTTGCTTTACAATTTTGTGTGAGTTCCTGCTGTACAGCAAAGTGAATCAGTTACACGTATTCATACAGCCCCTCTTCTTGGCTTTCCTTTCCACTTAGGTCACTACAGAACACCGAGGTCCCTGTACTATACGGTGGCTTCTCATTAGTTGTCTGTTTCATACATAGTAGTGTATATATGTCAATCCCAATCCCCCAATCCATCCCCATGTCTTGGGGGGATTTCCTAGTTCTGTTTTGATCATACTTTTGCAGACTTATACAACTTAAAAAAAAAACCACTTAAGATATTATTTAACTCAAATCTCATCTTTAAACAAAATTTTAAAATGAGAGCACAAAGTACAAAATTCTAAAATACAAGATGGAAAGTTCACTCTCATTCTACCCCTAAATCTCCTGCCACCCAGATCGCTTCCTCAGCACAAATATGCTTTTGTGTTAGTATTTCTTCTCTATATTTTACATCAGTAACTTACTGCCCACAGAGTTCTAAACCTTTTCTTTCTTCCACTCCATAATCTATCTTGATCAGTACACGTAGGTCTGGCTCATTCTCTTCATGATTCCAGACATTCTAGTATACGGATGCGATGTGCTATTTATAACTTTGTCTTTCCAAGTAATGCCGCAATATATTTCCTTATCACAGGTCCTATTACTCAAAGGGTATACCCATTTAAAATTTGGACAAGTATTGCTCAACTTTCCTTCTAAATGTTGTTCCTCAATGAAGCAAGAGACATATTCTCCGCCACAAGTGGAACTCTACTAGTTGCTATCAGCATCCTTCTGTACCCATTGGTAACTAGCTGCTGGCCCCAATCCCAAGGGCTCTTTTTCTCACAGGAAAAAAAGAGAAGTTCCTCCACAATTTGCCCAAATCCAGCAACTAAAAGACTAACACCAGGCAGAAGCAGCAGTTTTCAGTCTGTTGACTGGCCAGTGCCTCAGTGTTAAATACTTTAAATATTCCTCCCTGTTTACTAGCAGGAAAGGTGAAAACTGGTATCGCAGTATATAGTTAAGCTGTATCTCTCTTCTGTAAATGCTGTTTTAATTTTCTTTATACTGCTCACTTTCTATTAGGTTGTTGGTGTTGATTCCTGATTTTCAAACATTTACGGTAAATAAGAAAATTCCTTGCACGTTGTAAACATTTCTTACAGTCTGCCATTTATCTTTTGTTTGCAAACAAAACTTTTGTGAAGTTGGACTTAATCTCTCTCTCCAGAACTTCTGGATTTTGTTATAACTGAAAGGCATTACTGTACCAACACTGCCCTATGTTTTTCTTCTTGTAATTTTGTAGTTTCATTTTTCTATCATTATATACTTGACTCAACTGAAGTATTTTGATGTAAGAAACAAGGGTCCAACTTTATTTTGTCCAGATGGCTCCTCACTCGTTGCCAAGACAATTATCTTTCCCAATTTCACAATATCCTACCTTTAGGATATACTGTAGGTTTCAGACCATTTCTGGATTCTGTATTTCATTTCAGTGATTAGTTTATATGCCAGTATTACTGTTTTAACAATAGTTTTAAAATATTTTTAATAAGTGATACAGCTAGCAGCCTTTCAGAAATCTTCTCAGTAACTTTTTATAAGAATCCTTGTACATTTCCTTTCCCATAGAAGCTTTAGAATCACTGTGCAGTCTCCCACCCTTACCCTCAAAAGGGTTATGTTATTTTAAAATTAATTTTGGAGTCTAGTGATTCACAATGTTGTATTAGTTTCTGCTGTACAGCAAAGTTAATCAGTTATACATATGTGAAGTGAAAGCCACTCAGCTGTGTCCGACTCTTTGCAACCCCATGGACTGAAAACCGTGGAATTCTCCAGGCCAGAATACTTGAGTGGGTAGCTTTTCCCTTCTTCAGGGGAATCTTCCCACCAGGCATCGAACCCAGGTCTCCTGCACTGCAGGTGGATTCTTTATCAGCTGAGCCACACAAAGGAAGCCCAAGAATATTGGGGAGTTGGTATCCATTCTGTTTTTGATTCCATTTCCATATAGGTCATTACAGAGTACTGAGTAGAAGACCCTGTGTTATAAAGTAGATTCTTATCATTAATAGTTATCCATTTTATATTTAGTAATGTGTATATGTAAATCCAATATGTTATTGACATTGACACTGAAGTCACTCAGTCGTGTTCGACTCTGTGACCCCATGGACTGTAGCCTACCAGGCTCCTCTGTCCATGAAATTTTCCGGGCAAGAATACTGGAGTGGGTTGCCATTTCTTTCTCCAGGAGATCTTACCAACCCCAGGGATCGAACCCGGGTCTCCCGCATTGTAGGCAGATGCTTTACCATCTGAGCCATCAGGGGTTATGTTATTAGGTCATGGCAAATATATATACTTATTTAAGGAGACCCAAAATCATAATACTAAACCTTTCTGCCTAGGAATGGCATATAGTATTTTATTTATGCCAGTCTTATTTTATCCCTACATAACATTATTTTCGGAGACTCTTGCCTGGAAAATCCCATGGATGGAGGAGCCTGGTGGGCTGCAGTATGGGGTCGCCAAGAGTCAGACATGACTGAGTGACCTCCCTTTCCCTTTTCACTTTCACGCATCGGAGAAGGAAATGGCAACCCATTCCAGTGTTCTTGCCTAGAGAATCCCAGGGACGGGGTATGGTGGGCNTTTGTAGTTTCATTTTTCTATCATTATATACTTGACTCAACTGAAGTATTTTGATGTAAGAAACAAGGGTCCAACTTTATTTTGTCCAGATGGCTCCTCACTCGTTGCCAAGACAATTATCTTTCCCAATTTCACAATATCCTACCTTTAGGATATACTGTAGGTTTCAGACCATTTCTGGATTCTGTATTTCATTTCAGTGATTAGTTTATATGCCAGTATTACTGTTTTAACAATAGTTTTAAAATATTTTTAATAAGTGATACAGCTAGCAGCCTTTCAGAAATCTTCTCAGTAACTTTTTATAAGAATCCTTGTACATTTCCTTTCCCATAGAAGCTTTAGAATCACTGTGCAGTCTCCCACCCTTACCCTCAAAAGGGTTATGTTATTTTAAAATTAATTTTGGAGTCTAGTGATTCACAATGTTGTATTAGTTTCTGCTGTACAGCAAAGTTAATCAGTTATACATATGTGAAGTGAAAGCCACTCAGCTGTGTCCGACTCTTTGCAACCCCATGGACTGAAAACCGTGGAATTCTCCAGGCCAGAATACTTGAGTGGGTAGCTTTTCCCTTCTTCAGGGGAATCTTCCCACCAGGCATCGAACCCAGGTCTCCTGCACTGCAGGTGGATTCTTTATCAGCTGAGCCACACAAAGGAAGCCCAAGAATATTGGGGAGTTGGTATCCATTCTGTTTTTGATTCCATTTCCATATAGGTCATTACAGAGTACTGAGTAGAAGACCCTGTGTTATAAAGTAGATTCTTATCATTAATAGTTATCCATTTTATATTTAGTAATGTGTATATGTAAATCCAATATGTTATTGACATTGACACTGAAGTCACTCAGTCGTGTTCGACTCTTTGTGACCCCGTGGACTGTAGCCTACCAGGCTCCTCTGTCCATGAAATTTTCCGGGCAAGAATACTGGAGTGGGTTGCCATTTCTTTCTCCAGGAGATCTTACCAACCCCAGGGATCGAACCCGGGTCTCCCGCATTGTAGGCAGATGCTTTACCATCTGAGCCATCAGGGGTTATGTTATTAGGTCATGGCAAATATATATACTTATTTAAGGAGACCCAAAATCATAATACTAAACCTTTCTGCCTAGGAATGGCATATAGTATTTTATTTATGCCAGTCTTATTTTATCCCTACATAACATTATTTTCGGAGACTCTTGCCTGGAAAATCCCATGGATGGAGGAGCCTGGTGGGCTGCAGTATGGGGTCGCCAAGAGTCAGACATGACTGAGTGACCTCCCTTTCCCTTTTCACTTTCACGCATCGGAGAAGGAAATGGCAACCTATTCCAGTGTTCTTGCCTAGAGAATCCCAGGGACGGGGTATGGTGGGCTGCTGTCTATGGGGTCACACAGAGTCGGACACGACTAAAGCGACTTAGCAGCAGCAACCTTATTTTCTTTTTGTTTCCTCTTTATATATCCAGAAGTAGACTCCTTCATTTTACTGGTAATGTCAAATCGTTTTTCAAAGCACTCAGACCCACAGCAGTAAGAGATCCACATCCTCTAATACTTGCATTGTCCAATTTTTAATTTTTGTCAATTTCAGCAAGTGAAAAATGGTATTACATGATAACTAATTTGAATTTCCCTGATTACCAATGTGTCTAAGCATTTTTTTGACTGCTCAGTAGCCACTAGGGTCTGCCATTTTGGGAAATGCCTGTTTTTAACTCACTTTTTCTGTAGTTTAATATATTCTGGATATGAACCCTTTACCCTTTAAATGTATTGCAAATATTTTCTCCCACTTTCTGATCTGCCTCTTTACTTTCTTTACAGAAATTGTTTGATAACAAGGATGTTCTTAATTTTAATATAGTCAAACTTATCTTTTCTTTTAGGATGACATCTTCTTTGAAGCTCAGTTAAAAGCTCTGTTATCCCCAATCAGGAAGTCTTCTGTATTTTCTTAACATTTAAAATACTTCTATTTTCAAATCAAGCCCTATATAAAATCCATCTGGAAGTGATTTTGTGTATGCATCTAGATATACATTTTTTCCCCATATGCATCACCAGTTGTTTCGTAACAATTTACTGAATAGCTCCTTCTTCCCACATGATCTGTAATGCTACCTCTGGTGTATATAAAAATCCCATTCATTCTCTGTTCAGTTGGTTAGATGAGTATGTCCCTGCACCATTACTGTGCTTAATTACTATAGCCTTAATGTTATTCTTGACCTCTGGTCCTCCTGGTTTTTTTCTTACTCTTCAGGAAGGTCCTGCCTATTCTTATCCCTTTACAGATTATTTCTTACTCATTCTAGATTCTTCCATATGTTTTGGGAGAGAAAAAAGTACGTCACTTAAGATCCCCATTTTTGCTGGAGTGTTCTTTTACCTTTCTTTCCCTGCCTTTCCAGTTCTATTTCTACTTTAAGTGATTCTAGTCCTATCAAAAAGAATAAAAGAATATACAGTAAAAAGTCTCTTTAACAAACTCTGTCCCTTGGTACCCAGGTGTCCTCCCAATAGTTTGTTTACTGCAGGCATTTTATGCATAAAGCAGCTAATGTATATTGTACGTTTTCCTATTTTATACAAATGAAGAGTAACAAATCAAACACAGTTGCCAACTGCTTGCTTCATTTATTGTATCTTGAAGATTATTCCGTATCGGTTAATAAAGTTCTTCTCGTTTTACATGAGTGTAATTTCAGTCTGTTTACCAATTTCTTTGTTCACCATGCTTCTTGCAGTCCATTCCTTCGTTTCTCGATTCAACTGCCTTTTTTCCTTAACAACCACCCTGAGTTCTTACAGCAAAATCTGAAAATGTGTTTTTCAGCCTCTCTTTTGAATGCTAACTTATCTCTGTATAGAATTCGAGGCTATCACCCATTCTTTTCATCACTTATAACTTATTTTGTTTCCTTCTGGTTCATACTGCTGCCATTGAGAAAGCCTGCTACCAGTGCAATTATTCCTTTGTAGATAATGTCATTTTAATTGCTTTTAGATTTTTCTTGTCTTTTGCAATTGTACTATATGTCTAGAAGCATACTTTTACCAGTTTTCTCTTCACATATGCCCAATTTGTGGTTTAATTTGTCCACCAAGCTCTTTCACTAATCACACATTTTTTAGTTCCAAAAGACTTAAGTTTTTCAAACCTACTCTGCCTTTTTTCAGTGTCACCTTTCCTAATGGTTTTTATATTTTCCTCTCCCAGTCAATCATTTTAAATATTCTTATGATGCCTTTGAACTGTGGTGTTGGAGAAGACTCTTGTGAGTCCCTTGGACTGCAAGGAGATCCAACCAGTCCATTCTGAAGGAGATCAACCCTGGGATTTCTTTGGAAGGAAAGATGCTGAAGCTGAAACTCCAGTACTTTGGCCACCTCATGCGAAGAGCTGACTCACTGGAAAAGACTCTGATGCTGGGGGGGATTGGAGGCAGGAGAAGAAGGGGATGACAGAGGATGAGATGGCTGGATGGCATCACCGACTCAATGGACATGAGTTTGAGTGAACTCCGAGAGATGGTGATAGACAGGGAGGTCTGGCATGCTGTGATTCATGGGGTCACAAAGAGTCGGACACGACTGAGCGACTGAACTGAACTGATTCCATAGTTATCCTATATTGTTTGTGGGGGTGCTAAACCTCTAAGGTTGTTATCTGCTGACTTGTACTCACAGCGGACTGTTTTGGGTTTCTGATCATGTGAGTGGAGTTTGTTTCTTCTGTACTGTAGCAATATGATGCAGTTAAGATTGTGGGTATGTATTCTTTCCCCAACCAGGCTGCTGTACTGTCTCTTTTTGTGAGTCATTTTCCAACTAAGATCTTCAGCCACCTAGTGACACACATACCTCACATTGTGAGCTTCTTAAGGTTTCATCTGAACAAGATAAAAAAAAGGTTTTCATCTGAACCAGTGGCTAATCAATTTTGTTTGTTTTAAAAGTCTATGTTCTGTAAGCTCCATGACAAGTGAAAAAACCCAACCAGTGGTCCTGGGAATTCAGGGAAATAATAATATAATTACAATAACCAGCTTTTGCCAGTCACAGTACTTACTAGTACATACAGAAAATCATTTAGTTTCCTCAACAAACCTATAAGTACTGTAATTTGTTCAAGGTTGTACAGTTGGTATGTAATAGGGTAAAATTCAAATCCACATTCATCTGACCCTAGAGCCCAATCACTTAATAACTCTTCACTCAAGTAAAACTTATTTGAGGAACTATTACGTGTCAGCATGTGCTAAGTGATGGGCCTAAGGGGTAAACCAAACATTATTTTTCTTCTGCCTTTCAAACTATCTGTGAGGGACCAGAGTTTCTGTTTTCCTCTTAATTTCCAATTTGTTGCAGACCAAAATCTTAGGTAAAGAAACTTAAGGGACTTTCCTGCTGGTCCAGTGGTTAAGACTCTGTGCTCCCAATGCAGGGAGCAAGGGTTCATTCCCTCGTTAGGGAGCTAAGATCTTATATGCTGCATGGCGCGGCCTTGAAGAAAAAAAAAGAAAGAAATTTAAAACACTGCATCAGTGTCAAACTGCCATCAAAGTTTCCTCTCCATTTTTGTTTTCATCTCTCCATGGGCTGGAAACAGTCTGCAGGCCACTTTCACGTAGCACTGCTCTACAGTGTACTGGCAGACCACCTGGAGGGCTTTGTGCAGACTTTTGTGATGGTGATGACAACAATTGCGGATAGGACAAGTGGAGAGGACACTTCTGACACTGATGGTTTGTATGTGGACAGCAAGAACCTTCTAAGAAGCTATAACTAAGATTTTAGGTCAGTCTTCCTCAGCTAGTAAAGCAGGAGGAGGAGGGATGGGGGTACAGATTCAGGAGGCTAATTTTATACAAATCTGACCGTTCTCCTGGTGAAGAATGCATACCACCACTTGCTTCCTCTGTTACTCTACTCCTCTGATAGGACAGGACAGTAGGAAAAGGAATTCCAGTCAGGAATACTAATCATAAAAGCTTAGGGAAATTTATTGCAAAATTTCTTTCCTCATCAGTGTGCAAACAAAAGGAATGCACATGCTTAGGAACGAGCACGTGGACATGTTAACATTATCCCAACTCAAGCGGTAAGAAAGCTTCTGAAAAGTATTGCAAAGCTAAAGGACTTGAGTCACTTGCACCACTATTCTCTTATTATCGAAAGCAGGGAACTGATCATACACACAGACATTTAGCATTTAAGAGTAATACATACCACTAACTTTAAGGTTTGTAAACTCATAAATTTTGTATAAGACACAGAAGACAAAAATATATTCCTATGCCTCTTTATAAGTTAAGACAGATTTCCTGGGGGTATTCCCTGGTGGTCCAGGGGTCAGGACTCTGCTCTCTCACTGCTGAGGGCCTGGGTTCAATCTCTGGTCGGAGAATTAAAATCCTACAAGCTGTACAGTGTGGCAAAAAAAAAAAAAAAAAANATTTTTTCCCCATATGCATCACCAGTTGTTTCGTAACAATTTACTGAATAGCTCCTTCTTCCCACATGATCTGTAATGCTACCTCTGGTGTATATAAAAATCCCATTCATTCTCTGTTCAGTTGGTTAGATGAGTATGTCCCTGCACCATTACTGTGCTTAATTACTATAGCCTTAATGTTATTCTTGACCTCTGGTCCTCCTGGTTTTTTTCTTACTCTTCAGGAAGGTCCTGCCTATTCTTATCCCTTTACAGATTATTTCTTACTCATTCTAGATTCTTCCATATGTTTTGGGAGAGAAAAAAGTACGTCACTTAAGATCCCCATTTTTGCTGGAGTGTTCTTTTACCTTTCTTTCCCTGCCTTTCCAGTTCTATTTCTACTTTAAGTGATTCTAGTCCTATCAAAAAGAATAAAAGAATATACAGTAAAAAGTCTCTTTAACAAACTCTGTCCCTTGGTACCCAGGTGTCCTCCCAATAGTTTGTTTACTGCAGGCATTTTATGCATAAAGCAGCTAATGTATATTGTACGTTTTCCTATTTTATACAAATGAAGAGTAACAAATCAAACACAGTTGCCAACTGCTTGCTTCATTTATTGTATCTTGAAGATTATTCCGTATCGGTTAATAAAGTTCTTCTCGTTTTACATGAGTGTAATTTCAGTCTGTTTACCAATTTCTTTGTTCACCATGCTTCTTGCAGTCCATTCCTTCGTTTCTCGATTCAACTGCCTTTTTTCCTTAACAACCACCCTGAGTTCTTACAGCAAAATCTGAAAATGTGTTTTTCAGCCTCTCTTTTGAATGCTAACTTATCTCTGTATAGAATTCGAGGCTATCACCCATTCTTTTCATCACTTATAACTTATTTTGTTTCCTTCTGGTCCATACTGCTGCCATTGAGAAAGCCTGCTACCAGTGCAATTATTCCTTTGCAGATAATGTCATTTTAATTGCTTTTAGATTTTTCTTGTCTTTTACAATTGTACTATATGTCTAGAAGCATACTTTTACCAGTTTTCTCTTCACATATGCCCAATTTGTGGTTTAATTTGTCCACCAAGCTCTTTCGCTAATCACACATTTTTTAGTTCCAAAAGACTTAAGTTTTTCAAACCTACTCTGCCTTTTTTCAGTGTCATCTTTCCTAATGGTTTTTATATTTTCCTCTCCCAGTCAATCATTTTAAATATTCTTATGATGCCTTTGAACTGTGGTGTTGGAGAAGACTCTTGTGAGTCCCTTGGACTGCAAGGAGATCCAACCAGTCCATTCTGAAGGAGATCAACCCTGGGATTTCTTTGGAAGGAAAGATGCTGAAGCTGAAACTCCAGTACTTTGGCCACCTCATGCGAAGAGCTGACTCACTGGAAAAGACTCTGATGCTGGGGGGGATTGGAGGCAGGAGAAGAAGGGGATGACAGAGGATGAGATGGCTGGATGGCATCACCGACTCAATGGACATGAGTTTGAGTGAACTCCGAGAGATGGTGATAGACAGGGAGGTCTGGCATGCTGTGATTCATGGGGTCACAAAGAGTCGGACACGACTGAGCGACTGAACTGAACTGATTCCATAGTTATCCTATATTGTTTGTGGGGGTGCTAAACCTCTAAGGTTGTTATCTGCTGACTTGTACTCACAGCGGACTGTTTTGGGTTTCTGATCATGTGAGTGGAGTTTGTTTCTTCTGTACTGTAGCAATATGATGCAGTTAAGATTGTGGGTATGTATTCTTTCCCCAACCAGGCTGCTGTACTGTCTCTTTTTGTGAGTCATTTTCCAACTAAGATCTTCAGCCACCTAGTGACACACATACCTCACATTGTGAGCTTCTTAAGGTTTCATCTGAACAAGATAAAAAAAAGGTTTTCATCTGAACCAGTGGCTAATCAATTTTGTTTGTTTTAAAAGTCTATGTTCTGTAAGCTCCATGACAAGTGAAAAAACCCAACCAGTGGTCCTGGGAATTCAGGGAAATAATAATATAATTACAATAACCAGCTTTTGCCAGTCACAGTACTTACTAGTACATACAGAAAATCATTTAGTTTCCTCAACAAACCTATAAGTACTGTAATTTGTTCAAGGTTGTACAGTTGGTATGTAATAGGGTAAAATTCAAATCCACATTCATCTGACCCTAGAGCCCAATCACTTAATAACTCTTCACTCAAGTAAAACTTATTTGAGGAACTATTACGTGTCAGCATGTGCTAAGTGATGGGCCTAAGGGGTAAACCAAACATTATTTTTCTTCTGCCTTTCAAATTATCTGTGAGGGACCAGAGTTTCTGTTTTCCTCTTAATTTCCAATTTGTTGCAGACCAAAATCTTAGGTAAAGAAACTTAAGGGACTTTCCTGCTGGTCCAGTGGTTAAGACTCTGTGCTCCCAATGCAGGGAGCAAGGGTTCATTCCCTCGTTAGGGAGCTAAGATCTTATATGCTGCATGGCGCGGCCTTGAAGAAAAAAAAAGAAAGAAATTTAAAACACTGCATCAGTGTCAAACTGCCATCAAAGTTTCCTCTCCATTTTTGTTTTCATCTCTCCATGGGCTGGAAACAGTCTGCAGGCCACTTTCACGTAGCACTGCTCTACAGTGTACTGGCAGACCACCTGGAGGGCTTTGTGCAGACTTTTGTGATGGTGATGACAACAATTGCGGATAGGACAAGTGGAGAGGACACTTCTGACACTGATGGTTTGTATGTGGACAGCAAGAACCTTCTAAGAAGTTATAACTAAGATTTTAGGTCAGTCTTCCTCAGCTAGTAAAGCACAAGGAGGAGGGGTGGGGGTACAGATTCAGGAGGCTAACTTTATACAAATCTGACCGTTCTCCTGGTGAAGAATGTATACCACCACTTGCTTCCTCTGTTACTCTACTCCTCTGATAGGACAGGACAGTAGGAAAAGGAATTCCAGTCAGGAATACTAATCATAAAAGCTTAGGGAAATTTATTGCAAAATTTCTTTCCTCATCAATGTGCAAACAAAAGGAGTGCACATGCTTAGGAACGAGCACGTGGACATGTTAACATTATCCCAACTCAAGCGGTAAGAAAGCTTCTGAAAAGTATTGCAAAGCTAAAGGACTTGAGTCACTTGCACCACTATTCTCTTATTATCGAAAGCAGGGAACTGATCATACACACAGACATTTAGCATTTAAGAGTAATACATACCACTAACTTTAAGGTTTGTAAACTCATAAATTTTGTATAAGACACAGAAGACAAAAATATATTCCTATGCCTCTTTATAAGTTAAGACAGATTTCCTGGGGGTATTCCCTGGTGGTCCAGGGGTCAGGACTCTGCTCTCTCACTGCTGAGGGCCTGGGTTCAATCTCTGGTCGGAGAATTAAAATCCTACAAGCTGTACAGTGTGGCAAAAAAAAAAAAAAAAAAAAAAAGGTTTTCCAGGAAAAAGCTTGAAGGTTTGCCAAAACTTATGTTGGGTGGACTAAATGCCTAAAAGCATATGACAGCTACTTTCATATTAAAGCATCTGAGGAGGTATGGTCACAGCATTCAGTATTTCAAATTTGAAACTGCAGTCTCTATCACTAGTAGACTCAAAACTACATTATTTTCCTGCAATTGTGGTTTATTGTAATCTTAATCCATTTTTTTCAAAGACCATTCAATACATTAGATGTGTATAAGAGACAGAACTAAGATCTTCAGCCACCTAGTGACACACATACCTCACATTGTGAGCTTCTTAAGGTTTCATCTGAACAAGATAAAAAAAAGGTTTTCATCTGAACCAGTGGCTAATCAATTTTGTTTGTTTTAAAAGTCTATGTTCTGTAANTATTCCAGTAATTACCATGCTACCAAGAAAAACAAGTGAACAGTTTATTAAGAATTAAATGAGGGTATGGAATGTGATACAGTACAAGACACTCAAGATGGATACAATAGTACTACTCACACAAAAAGTTAAATCTCTTAAAAAAATCATAAGACAAAAGAAAAAGCAATTCCATCATCATAAAGTATTTCATGCAAAAACTTCAAAGAAATCCCCAGTCCCCCCCCCCCCCCAACCCNAGACACTCAAGATGGATACAATAGTACTACTCACACAAAAAGTTAAATCTCTTAAAAAAATCATAAGACAAAAGAAAAAGCAATTCCATCATCATAAAGTATTTCATGCAAAAACTTCAAAGAAATCCCCAGTCCCCCCCCACCCCTAACCTCCTAACAAAAAGCTATCTGAAATATGCCATGCTAACATATTAACCACAATATAATCATTCATAGAAAAGCAACACACTAATTAAGAAATGAATTAGATGAAACAACACAGGCTGCAAAATCGTAAACTCATAGACCACGATGGTTTTACATGATAAGCAATTCCAGATTCACTCATAAGGTGAGCAATACAAGCTAAATGTTGAGAGAGAAGGTATGTAAATATAAACTCCACTAACTCATCTCATTATCTTCTAATTATAAAACCTGGAAGGTTCCAGAACCTGAAAAATTATATAAAATTTGGCATACTCCATTTGTGTTTCAAGAAACGACTTTAGGATCGTATTTGCAATTATTAGAGAGCTGTATAAAAAGCACTTTATGGTCAGGAATTGACCTCTTAAATAATGATCACAATTTACATCAATAGAAACAACTCCAGATATGCATTTACTGTGAATAACTCTTACTCAAGATAAGAAACGTGATTTTCTAGCACTTTATGTACAAATTACTGCAAAGGCCCAGTTAATTTAGAGACTGAATAAAATGTAAAATAAATGTGAATTGGTACCGAGAGTGAATAGGAACAGCCTCATTAACAGAGGTTTAAGTGGATAACAATATTGCCTTGACTTCCAAGAGAATGAGAGTCAACAGATTGCCAAGCTGTAACTCATGTCTCTGTATCAAGATGCGTAAGGATATTTCATGGAAAAGTATTTTACCTTAAAAAGTAGGAATGGCATGTTATGGGATGGTATTCCCCTCCACAGCTGCCAAATAAGCCTGGTCACCAGGCGATGCACAGAGTGTATTTCCAAATGGGTGTAACATGTCAAGTGGGTGTAACATGTCACAATGAGGCAACCCAGAAGTGGAAGCACCCATCTCATTGCACCTGCCTATTCAGCAGGCCAGGAGAGAACTGGGACACCCAGATGTCATGGTTTTGGGTTGAGCTTACCTATGGTGTATAAACTGGTTATACATGAAACAGTAAGGCCAAAGAAAAAGAACAGGAGAAAAACTACCCACTCCCATCTGCTGTGTTTTCCCTTTAAATTTAAGGTAATTAGAAGAGATTCGAAAAATTTCAGGATTACCCTTCCCACATCTGAAATTCAACCTCCTATTTACATTCCATGAAAACAACACTATAATTGTTCTCTAAAAAACAGAAGCTCTTGCTCTAATTTTCAAAAAATAAAATGAAAAAAAATTTCCATGTGAAACCCAGAGTGTGAGGCTTGTAAAGAAGTGTCTGTAATAAGCAGGACCGTGATAGTTAAGAGCTCTTTGGAATGTGTGTTATACATACAAAGTTATCACAAATTAAATTCCCAGAGTATTTATGAAATAAGTTCTTAAATGGGAAAGATTACTGGTGAAAGATAAATGCTTCCATCAGAAAATTAAATCTGAGGGATCAATCTTTCCCAAGTGACAAGGTGTCTGCTAACAATTCAACACAGCCTCTGGAATCAAACATCAAAGATCACTCAATCATGATGATTCAAGATGAAGTACAGATGATCAGTACATATGAAAAAAATTTGTAAACCGCTGCCATTCTAAAACAGTAGATTTATATTACAAAGCAATGTAAATAAATATTGGGCTAGTACAAAAGCTCTTATTTACAGTTTTACAAATGAAACTGTATTCAGTGTAAATGCTGTGTTTTGAAGAACACAGTACTATATTAGTAAAATGAGTTCTGTTGAGGGGAATAACAGTTTCTGTTAGAATCAATGTATAATGTATAAAAGATTCAAGTTAACTCTGTTTATAATTTAGTACAGACAAACCCAGTTTAACCTGGAATGGCATCTGTTAAAGTGCTGAAAAACAGGAAATATTTAGAAAACACTGTACATTATTAAAGCTTTATCACGTCAGAATGTTAAAACCCTTTCACATTTTTAACCTTTTGCCACAGGGTTGTGGACAAGATCATTTTTCTCAGCAAAGGAGTAAAACTTACGAGGCCACCAGCTGCTTAGATGATCTTAGGTTCGGTGGTGCTAGTTTCCTAAAACAACTATTTACCCATCAACCATACCTTCAGGCCTTACAATCTGGTAAGTAATTAAATATTCAGGATAAGCCTAGAAGAGAAAGATTAATTCAAAAATTGGTAAATAAAATTTTTGAATGGAGACTTATTCTAAGGATTCCTTATCTTTAGGGAAGAAGCTCTAAATTAGTGTCGCAGATCAGAATCAAAGGGCCTCTTCTCAAAACAGCTTTACGTGACTGCAATCCCTTCGATTCTCAATCAGTAGGTCTAGGATGACTACTGAGCATGTGTTTGTCTTTGGGAATTGAGGTTACCCTGATACATATCCCCAGTACATAATACTGCTCTAGAGATGCTTCTGACTGCATCTATTCCACTAAGAGCAAGCGGGAATTACACATTTCTTTGCTACAGAGAAGTTAACTATTAAAATAAATACAGGATTCTAAATTATACTTTACAGAAGCTTAAAAAAAATTCAGGATAGCTGACAAAATCTGAATAAGTTTTCTAGGTTAGATTTACTACACCAATGATATCTTCCTGATTTTAACAATTTTAAGACAATGTCCTTAAAATTTAGGTGTATTTAAGAAATACAACCTGAAGTATTTAAGTGTAAAGGAAGATCCTTACACCTTACTTCCAAGCAGCTCAGGGGGAAAAAAAAACGATATACACATATAGTAGGGAGAACATTATAAAGGAGAGAGAATGCTAAAGTATTAATTAACATTTTGAATATCTGGGTAAAGGGTCTAAGGAATTCTCTTTACTATTATTGCAACTTTCAGTCTGAAATAATTTACAAATTAAAGTTAAAAAGAAATCCAGTTTGTAAGGCACTTCCTTGTTAATTTAAAAGATTAGTAAAAGGTTAAAGTATAGCTCTAAAGTATTGCTGAAAATGAACAAATAAAACTGAATTACCTGTTCTCCTCTGTAAATAACATACTCAGCTAATGCCAGGCCATTCACACTAGGCCGACCAGTGACGGAGTGGTGCCCTGGAGGAGAATGCGCCATTTTCATTGCACTGAACTGCAGGAAAGACTTTCCCAAGGTTACACGGCAGAAGAGCAGCTGCCTGTAAGATGTGAGAAGGAAAAGATTTCCCTGAGACAAGGCCATACAGGACAGTTTTATTTACGTATACTGTATAAGCTTTTGAATGCATTTATACATAAACACAATTGTTTTCACCATTTTACCCTTTAAAGAGTTTTTAAAGAATATCTTCTACTACTCTAATGAAATAATTTGTCACTTTAATTAATCCTCATTGTAACTATAAAATACTATCTTAGAGAGATTATAATAATCTTTAAGTGATATTGACTTTGCCATCCTGCTTGTATCCTAGCAAAAGCACAAATCATAGCCCAAGTGAGGAGGAAGAGGAGGAGGAGGTTTTAAGGGACTTCCATGAAGTGTCTTACAAAGCTGAACATTTATCCAGATAAGTCCTACTGATTTCACTTTCAAAATATATCTTTCCTCTAAATTCTACTGTCATTATTAAGGCCAAATTGGCCAAATTTTCACCCGGACTATAACAATGGCCTTTGAGCTACCTTTTCTGTTTTTACTCTAATAAATTATTTTCCATCTAAGCTACTGGTGATTTAGGGAAAAAACAAACAGCAAAAACCATAAATCAGATGACACTACTTTTCTACTTAAAACCTTTTAGAGACTTCACTGTGCCTAAAAGAAAACCCAAATTTCTAATAATGATCCCCAACTCTCTAACTTTACTCTGTGTTCATTACACCTAGACACATTAGTTTTTCTTCCTGCAGGCCAAACTTTGTTGCCCCAACACCACTGGACACGCTGTTTCTTTTACCATCTAGAATGATATGTTCTACCACTCTTCAACTGGCTAACAGTCATTTTTCAAGTTTAGCTGCAATGTTTCTTCTTCAAATATGTCTTTCCTCACCAGAAGTTTAGGTTGTATTACTTTCTCACTCCCCAAGGGCATATGATTGGCCTTCCTTAGATCCAACGCAATTTTTGTTATTTCACTGTTTCTCTCTNAACTTCTGAGAAAACTCCACAGGTTCAATAACAACTATTTTTTTGCACCCTTGACACTTAGAAGCACAGTCACAAGAGGATGTACATATTCTTCAGAGGCAATTTTCAGATCTTCCTTTAATTCAACCAACCAGTTAAAAGTAACACACATCAATTTTCCAGAGTAACCCTAACACACAAAATCAACTACATACATAACATGCATACATCAGTTCAGTTCAGTTCAGTCACTCTGTTGTGTCCGACTCTTTGTGACCCCATAAACCACAGCACGCTGGGCATCCCTGTCCATCACCAACTCCCGGAGTTCACCCAAACCCATGTCTATTGAGTCAATGATGCCATCCAACCATCTTATTCTCTGTCGTCCACTTCTCCTGCCCTCAATCTTTCCCAGCATCAGTATCTTTTCAAATCAGTCAGCTCTTCGCATGAGGTGGCCAAAGTACTGAAGTTTCAGCTTCAGCATCAGTCCTTCCAGTGAACACCCAGGACTGATCTCCTTTAGCATGGACTGGTTGGACCTCCTTGCAGTCCAAGGGACTGTCAAGAGGCTTCTCCAACACCACANCAACACCCGCTGGATCATGGAAAAAGCAAGAGAGTTCCAGAAAAACGTCTATTTCTGCTTTATTGACTATGCCAAAGCCTTTGACTGTGTGGATCACAATAAACTGTGGACAATTTTGAAAGAGATGGGAATACCAGACCACCTGACCTGCCTCTTGAGAAACCTATATGCAGGTCAGGAAGCAACAGTTAGAACTAGACATAGAACAACAGACTGGTTCCAAACAGAAAAAGGAGTACATCTAGGCTGTATACTGTTACCCTGCTTTTCTTTATAGTTCTCTTCTATTCTTCTGCTTCTCTCCCTTTTATCACTTGATAGTACCAGATTCCATCTGCAAATGTGATGTGTTCCTTCATTCCCTACATACTGACTTCTTTCTCCTCCTTCCTTGCATACATGCCAAGAAGGAGCTAAGCCAAAGACCAGGAAGTACTAAGCATAGAGATCAGGTCAGGGAGTGCAGTGAGGCTGGGCCTTGGGAAAAGCCAATGACACAGCTAACTGATTCCTCAAGATTAGTGTCCCTTTTCATAAAGGGACAAGGGAAATACACGGAATTCTGCTTTCAGTTCAGTTCAGTTGCTCAGTCGTGTCCGACTCTTTGCGACCCCATGAACTGCAGCACGCCAGGCCTCCCTGTCCATCACCATCTCCCGGAGTTCACTCAGACTCACGTCCATTGAGTCCATGATGCCATCCAGCCATCTCATCCTCTGTCGTCTCCTTCTCCTCCTGCCCCCAATCCTTCCCAGCTTTACAGAAATACTAAAGAATAGAATAACTCATTCAAAGTAATTTGGAAAAACCATTTCTATTATAAAATAGAAAAAGTCATACATTACAGCCCTAAGTCAATACAAAAATAAATTATCATGTTCTGTGCCAAGAGATTATCATGATGATTTTTAGGGTGCCGAAATAAGAAGTACCATTTAGATATTATATACTAATTCAGTCTGCTATAGCCATTCTTCCAGGGGATTGTGGAATTTAAATACTGTGTTTTATAGAACTTTACCAAGTCTCTCAAAATTTTTTGCAATCAAAGCCAACTGAAGGAACAGATTGGAACTATCATGGGTAATGTGCCTAAAGACTTGATAAACACTATATTAAAATCTATATTCATCTTTGTTATACTTGAAAGATCAACCACCACCACCTGCCATGTTGCAACATAAACAGGAAATTTCAAAAATGACAAGTAACAGTGCTATCAATAAAACTTCTGAGAAAACTCCACAGGTTCAATAACAACTATTTTTTTGCACCCTTGACACTTAGAAGCACAGTCACAAGAGGATGTACATATTCTTCAGAGGCAATTTTCAGATCTTCCTTTAATTCAACCAACCAGTTAAAAGTAACACACATCAATTTTCCAGAGTAACCCTAACACACAGAATCAACTACATACATAACATACATACATCAGTTCAGTTCAGTTCAGTCACTCTGTTGTGTCCAACTCTTTGTGACCCCATAAACCACAGCACGCTGGGCATCCCTGTCCATCACCAACTCCTGGAGTTCACCCAAACCCATGTCTATTGAGTCAGTGATGCCATCCAACCATTTTATCCTCTGTCGTCCACTTCTCCTGCCCTCAATCTTTCCCAGCATCAGTATCTTTTCAAATCAGTCAGCTCTTCGCATGAGGTGGCCAAAGTACTGGAGTTTCAGCTTCAGCATCAGTCCTTCCAGTGAACACTCAGGACTGATCTCCTTTAGCATGGACTGGTTGGACCTCCTTGCAGTTCAAGGGGCTCTCAAGAGTCTTCTCCAACACCACAGGTCAAATGCATCAATTCTTCAGTGCTCAGCTTTCTTTATAGTTCAACACTCACATCCATACATGACCAATGGAAAAACCATAGCCTTGACTAGACAGACCTTTGTTGACAAAGTAATGTCTCTGCTTTTGTGTATGCTATCTAGGTTGGTCATAACTTTCCTTCCAAGGAGTAAGTGTCTTTTAATTTCATGGCTACAGTCACCATCTGCAGTGATTTTGGAGCCCCCCAAAATAAAGTCAGCCACTGTTTCCCCATCTATTTCCCATGAGGTGATGGAACCAGATGCCATGATCTTAGTTTTCTGAATGTTAAGCTTTAAGCCAACTTTTTCACTCTCCACTTTCACTTTCATCAAGAGGCTCTTTAGTTCTTCTTTACTTTCTGCCTTAAGAGTGGTATCATCTGCATATCTGAGATTATTGATATTTCTCCTGACAATCTTGATTCCAGCTTGTCCTTCCTCCAGCCCAGCATTTCTCATCATGTACACTGCATGTCAGTTAAATAAGCAGGGTGACAATATACAGCCTTGACGAAATCCTTTTCCTTTTTGCAACCAGTCTGTTCCATGTCCAGTTCTAACTGCTGCTTCCTGACCTGCATACAGGTTTCTCAAGAGGCAGGTGGTCTGGTATCCCCATCTCTTTCAGACTTGTCCAGTTTATTGTGATCCACACAATCAAAGGCTTTGGCATAGTTAATAAAGCAGAAATAGATGTTTTTCTGGAACTCTCTTGCTTTTTCCATGATCCAGCAGAGGTTGGCAATTTGATCTCTGGTTCCTCTGCCTTTTCTAAAACCAGCTTGAACATCTGGAAGTTCATGGTTCATGTATTGCTGAAGCCTGGCTTGGAGAATTTTAAGCATCACTTTACAAGCGTGTGAGATGAGTGCAATTGTGCAGTAGTTTAAGCATTCTTTGGCATTGCCTTTCTTTGGGATTGGAATGAAAACTGAATTCTTCTGGTGCTGTGGCCACTGCTGAGTTTTCCAAATTTGCTGGCATATTGAGTGTAGCACTTTCACAGCATCATCTTTCAGGATTTGAAATAGCTCCACTGGAATTCCACCACCTACACTAGCTTTGTTTGTAGTGATGCTTCCTAAGGCCCACTTGACTTTACATTCCAGGATGTCTGGCTCTAGGTGAGTGATCATACCATCGTGAAGATCTTTTTTGTACAATTTTTCTGTGTATTCTTGTCCCCTCTTGTTAATATCTTCTGCTTCTGTTAGGGCCCTACCATTTCTGTCCTTTATTGAGCTCATCTTTGCACGAAATACAGTCAGCAAAAACAACACCAGGAGTTTACTGTGGCTCAGATCATGAACTCCTTATTGCAAATTCAGAGTGAAATTGAAGAAAGGGGAGAAAACCACTAGACCATTCAGGTATGACCTAAATCAAATCCTTTATGACTATACAGTGGAAGTGAGAAATAAATTTAAGAGACTAGATCTGATAGAGTGCCTGATGAACTACGGCTGGAGGTTGGTGACACTGTACAGGAGACAGGGAGCAAGACCATCCCCAAGAAAAAGAAATGCTAAAAAGCAAAATGGCTGTCTGAGGAGGCCTTACAAATAGCTGTGAAAAGAAGAGAAGCCAAAAGCAAAGGAGAAAAGGAAAGATATACCCATTTGAATGCAGAGTTCCAAAGAATAGCAAGGAGAGATAAGAAAGCCTTCCTCAGTGATCAATGCAAAGAAATAGAGGAAACAATAGAATGGGAAAGACTAGAGATCTCTTCAAGAAAATTAGAGATACTAAAGGAACATTTCATGCAAAGATGGACTCAATACAGGACATACATACATACATATATATATATAAAGACAAAATATGAATAGTCAGTATTATCGTTTCTACACTTTTTCTGTTATGGTAATCTTATTTATAAACTATATCCATTCAAAACATACAAATTCAGAAGATTGAAAATAAATATAAATGCAAAGATTTACAGAAATAATGTTTGCTTTTTAAAAAATTATAGGAGAAATATACAGATTCATTATTATTTCAAACCTGACAAAAAATGTGGAGGAGGATGATGGCAGGTAGGGGGAGAGGACTCTTACCATGAAACAGCATTCTTTCATTCGCATGGTTGTGGTTTTCTTCAGAAACTTCTTTTCTCCTGTGAGTGTATCTTTCCCATAGTTTCTTGTTACAAACTTTCTGAATCTATAATAAGAAGCCAGCAAAATAAAATCTCTGGGTCACAATAATTACTTACCTACTTGTTAACCTTAACCAAAAATGGGCTACGTAGGACCAGAAGAGAGGCAAAACTTTTCTCTGAAATATACTAAAAAAACTTTATCACAACCATAAAGATGAAAATATACGTACATTTTAGAAATAAAAAACTACAGATGAGAAAAAGTTACATATGGCTATATGTAAAGGTCAAGAGTACTATTAATTGATTAACATACTTCTATTCTCACTTTAGAATTATTACTAAAACGTCTCCAAATCAGACATGCTGAGTTCAGTATGGAAGTGTAAGAAATACTGTCTTTCCCCCAACTGCTTTTTCTGGCTCAAAGTACCATCTTTATCTGTTTTTAATTAAAATACTTGATATAGCCACACCAAACAATCACACACACACACACACACGCACACGCACACGCACACGCACACCCACCCTAATATTTCCTCTATTCTTACCTATCCCTCCAATTCCTAAAACTTTTGTTTGGAGAAAAGTTTTAAGATGGATGTTGGTTTCACCAGGAGTATTTCTAAGGTCAAAACGCACAAGCGTAGTGCTGCTTTTCAGCTGTATTTAAGGGTGCTACAGCCCCCTGCTGGCCGTAGAACACATCTGGGAGCTGATGGTTTTAGTCTAGGTTCAAATTAACTCAAAATACCATCAGGCATAATCAAAGCACACAGACTGGCATAAACAGAGCTTATTAATGTTTTCTTAAAAGGGGAACAAAAACAAAAGCTTTATCAGCGAAAACACTTGTATTAGATATTGTACTAAAATATCTTTCTAGAGAAAGAAAACAGCATACTTCCCAAATTCAGTAACTCTAGATATCAAACCCATATTCTGTTTCTTGCCCTCACCCTTAACAAACCTTGGCACATTTTGTTACTGGTTGCACACAAAATGCCCTTGATTAAAATCTACCTATAATAGGAATAATTATTTGTTCTAGTAAATATTATTATACATGTGTTCATGAAAAGAAAACTCAAGATGTCACTCAGGTCATACCATGATACGAACTAATAAAATACAGCTCCTGAAATAACGCTTGTACCTGAATAATGTATACTTATTTTATGTCATCTTATTTCTAAGTGAACTTCCCTGATGGCTCAGATGGAAAAGCGTCTGCCTACAATGCGGGAGACCTGGGTTGAATCCCTGGGTTGGGAAGATTCCCTAGAGAAGGAAATGACAACCCACTCCAGTATTCTTACCTGGAAAATCCCATGGACACAAGAGCCTGGTAGGCTACAGTCCATGGGGTCGCAAAGAGTCGGACACGACTGAGTGACTTTCTATCTTGATGAGTAACTCTAAAATATGAGATCTACTGGTATACTCAGAATAGTGTAATATTGTGAGACAATAATATAACACAACTGAAAGGTTTCATACTGTTCACCTTTCAGTTTAAAATTTAGGTGCCAGAAAAAAATAAAATAAAATAAAATAAAATAAAATTTAGNCTCTAAAATATGAGATCTACTGGTATACTCAGAATAGTGTAATATTGTGAGACAATAATATAACACAACTGAAAGGTTTCATACTGTTCACCTTTCAGTTTAAAATTTAGGTGCCAGAAAAAAAAAAAATAAATAAAATTTAGGTGCCAGAGATACTGCCACCTTGTAACTCTAAATCTTATAATGATTAAGAATAGTTAACAGAAAATCGTTATGTATCTCAAGTAGAGTATACAGTTTGGTTGCCATACAGCTTTTAAAAACATCAAGCAAAGCTGAAAAAAGGCCCTGAGAAGAGTACCTGATATTAATAAGAGTTAGTACTCTCTTTAATGTATTTTTAAATGACTATTTCTGGAAAGATGAAAGGTACAGAGGGAGTACTACTAAAATTACCAAAAAGTGCTATTACGTGTGAGGACTCACAGAAGCCCGGAACAGACACAACTAGGACAAACTAGAAACAAACCATGGTGCAACTGTAAAGATGGGAGTCCTCCCATGAGCCATAAAAAGTTCAAAAGTACTGAAAAAAGTCACCAAGAGTATCTTAATAGAAGTGTCCATATTTAAAATCCTAAGCCTGCAGGATTTATCATCCAGGAATGAGAAGTCATAAAGCTTACTAAAAATGGAATGCTTATTCTAATCCATAATAGATTCCTAATTCAGCTATGAATTTGTCATATTTGCTGAATGTCAACAGTTAAGATAATCATGTATCTTGCCATTTAAACTTAAATTTAGAGATTAAAGCATAATTATCAACAGGCTGAACTAGTGGTTAGTACAGAGATTTGAGGATCTTAACCTGCCAAGGACATATTCTTTCCCAAAATACCCCTGATGCCATGTGAAAAACTTACTGGGCTGGACAGATGATGTTCTTATGAAAGTTAATCATGGTTTCAGGCTTTTGAAAATTATGGTCACAGTGAACTTTATTTTCACTAACTTATTACCTTGAGAATATTGTATCTGTTGAAGATCCCACCTGCATGACCTCCATCTCTGTGCTCTCGGACTGTACTCTGCATCTGATGGAAACACATTTCAGAAATATGTGCATTAGCTTGTATGTCTTTTCTGATGTAGGGAACACGGTTCTTGACTCATATGACTCTTAAGACAAATTAGGTTTTTAATATTTTTATGTTTAAGGAATGAGTTCTATAAGTTTGCAAGAACTACTTTCGAGAGACAGTGCATAGTTGATACAATCAATCCAAAAACACCTATAGGTGAAAATTATATAATGCAAACTACTGGAACAAAAGGAAACGAGCAAGTGCGCAGGTGAGCCAAACACACAGAGCCAAGCAGCTGATACACTAACAAGCAAGACGAAACAACGATTTATCTGTTCCCATTCGTTTTGCTCTCATGAAGCACAACTTACATTTCACTCAGAGTTGGAGTTTCCTGAGATTTAGAACTAAGCCTCACTAAACTTTGTATCTCTGTGCTCAGCTCACACATACAGGGTATGGTGTTTTTCAAAGTGCAGGGCGCCATTTTAAGAGTTTGGTGGATACAAGAGTTTTATGGAAAGAAAGTTAGAAGAACATTTCCTCGATAAGTAGCATCCACACGTTCTGGGTCTTGTCTAAGATGTACGGCTTTGCAATTGTCTTCATGAAGGAAGGGAGTATTAGCCACCTCTTCTCCAACAGAATTCTGTATATTAATTACAATGCTGAACCAAATTATTAGAATTAAAGCTTACTGAGATAGTGTATTTTAAATGCTGATTTTGTAAGTTTTCAGGTGGCAGAGTGAGGAACAATTAAAAACTCCTGCTACATACATGTTCAAATAGATCTGGGAACTTCTGGGAAATTTAGCTGCTGACCCGACATTTTTATGGTGTATGAACATACCTCTTCCTCCACAGACTGAAACTCTTTATCTTCAGCAGACAGATCAATGAGAATTGTTCCACTTCCAGAGGTGTTCAGAGTTAAGTATGGGTTGAGACCTATTAAATGAAGTTTGAAGGTTAAAAAAAAAAAGCTTGCCAGAACCCTCCTCCCTGCCCCCAGCCCACAATAAACCCAATACAACCACCCGATTTATCTGATGCTTATTACTAGTTCCTAAAAGTTGTTTATTTGGGCACAGTTTAGATTTATAGGAAAGCTGAGAGCACCAGGAGTTCCTGTGTGCCCTCACTCCACTCTCTAAAGTCACCATCAGGAACATTAATGTTCCCATTTTATGCGATCACAGCACATGTATCAAAATTAAGTAAATTACAGACTCTATTTGGATTTCACCAGTTTTTCCCCACTAATGTCCTTTTAGTTTTCCAGGATCCAAACCAGAAGATTACACTGCATTTAGATGACTATTTTTTTGACCTTACAAGTCGTAAGGGTTTTGTGAGAATAGTTCCAAAAATCTTTCTATTCTTTATCTCCTATGTGTCATACGTTTTCTTCTTCAAATTATTTCCTTTATTAACTAAGCAGCCCTTTCAGCATTTGGTCCCTTTATTTTTTGTAAAACTGAGAAGAAACTAGCATGGCCACAGGTAATTTTAAATTATCCAAGAATAAGAAGCCATAAAGCTTACAAATGATGGAATGCTTATTCTAACCCATAATAGATTCACTTCAGCAATGAATTTATCCTATTTTCTGAATGTCAACAGTTAAGATCATATATACTTTCGTATTTTTACTCTCACAAAAGCTTTTAAAATGGAATCTTACACAGGATTTCTAATTTCTTTGTTGTATCTGTTAACACAACTCTCCTATAATCTCTCCAAGATCTCCAGAGCTCCAGTGTTTTCTTGGGTAGGACTCAAGTCCTTTTTTTTTGTTGCTCAGTCACTATGTCATGTCCGACTCTTTGCATGACCCACAGACTGCAGCCTGCCAGGCTCCCCTGTCCTTCACTATCTCCCTCTCCCGGGGTTTGCTCAAACTCATGTACACTGAGTCAGTGATACTATCCAACCATCTCATCCTCTGCTTCTCCTCTTGCCATTAATCCTTCCCAGCATCAGGGTCTTTTCTAGTGAGTCAGCTCTTCCCATCAGGTGGCCAAAGTATTGGAGCTTCAACTTCAGCACCATTCCTTCCAATGAATATTCAGGGTTGACTTCCTTTAGGATTGACAGGTTTGATCTCCTTGCTGTTCAAGCAACACTCAAGAGTCTTCTCCAGCACCACAGTTTGAAAGCATCAATTATTTGGCTTTCAGCCTTCTTCACAGTCCAACTTTCACATTCATATATGACTACTGGAAAACCACAGCTCTGACTATATGCACCTCTGTTGGCAAAGTGATGTTTCTGCTTTTTAATACACTGTCTAGGTTCGTCATAGCTATTTTTCCAAGGAGGAAGTATCTTTTACTTTCATGCCTACAGTCACTGTCCGTAGTGATTTTGGAGCCCAAGAAAATGAAATCTGACACTGTTTCCACATTTCCCCCATCTATTTGCCATAAAGTGATAGGAATGAATGCCATGATCTTCATTTTTTGAATGCTGAGTTTTAAGCCAGCTTTTTCGCTCTTCTCTTTCACCTTCATCAGCAGGCGCTTCAGTTCTTCTTCACTTTCTGCCATTCAAGTAGTATCATCTGCATATCTGAGGTTGCTGACATTTCTCCCAGTACTCGACTCCAGTTTGTGATTTGTCCAGCCTGGCATTTCACATGATGTACTCTGCATGTACGCCCTCGGCTGCTGGGTCAGTGCATGGCAGCTGCCCTCTGGAGACTAAGAGCACTGTTCTGGTCTGAACAACAGAGCTATCACAAACGTGCCAAACCCTAAAAACAAGGTACAGGAATGGCCGCATTACAGTGTCTACGGGAGGATGACCACTATGCAGAGGAGGACACTTTATAGGAAAGACACTTAACAGAATGAAGTCTGTGACAGACACTGGACTAAGGGCATCTTCGAATGCCCCAAGAGGATATTCATAAGTGCTGAAAGATCAGAACATGGAATCTGTTGACTGATGCACTGAATGATAGCTAAGGCTGTCAGCAAGGTAAGAGACAGTGAGAAGTTTGCCACTGGTTCTAATTTGCAAACTGGGTAAAAATTCTGGTATTATACAGACTCCTAGCTGCAAATGAAGATAAGGCAGGTGGTAACTTTATGTAGAAAAGTGACCCTGATGTGCTAGATCAGACACAGTCATTCTGTGCTGTTGAGGTGTTTCTCCTCCACGTAGGAATCAATGTTCCTACTCAATGCAGAATGACCAGAGAGCCAAAGGCGGCAGGGAGGGACGTACCTCTGCCACTTGGAAGCAGTGTATCTGTTTCTGTCATTGTCTCCCGAGCCTTTAAACAGTCGTAACTGCCTTTCTACCAGATTCACAGTGGTTTCCAGCTGAGGCACAATGGCAGTCCAAAACTGAGGGTTCCAGTTCCTCTTCATACTAACATTCCAAAACGCCTCGAGTCTGCCCTCTTCACTTATAAAATTTTGTCTTCTATACTAGCAATATCTAAGACTAGCTCAGATTTTAAACGCTTTGCCCTAGTTCCTATCGGGCAAATAAAGTGCATCTACCTTTAATCAATCCCAATCCAGAATTTCAGTTTAAAGCATTCCTTAGCTTGAATCACAGGACTTTCAAAGTTCTCTTTTTGTTCCCCAAAACGGGAGGATGACCACTATGCAGAGGAGGACACTTTATAGGAAAGACACTTAACAGAATGAAGTCTGTGACAGACACTGGACTAAGGGCATCTTCGAATGCCCCAAGAGGATATTCATAAGTGCTGAAAGATCAGAACATGGAATCTGTTGACTGATGCACTGAATGATAGCTAAGGCTGTCAGCAAGGTAAGAGACAGTGAGAAGTTTGCCACTGGTTCTAATTTGCAAACTGGGTAAAAATTCTGGTATTATACAGACTCCTAGCTGCAAATGAAGATAAGGCAGGTGGTAACTTTATGTAGAAAAGTGACCCTGATGTGCTAGATCAGACACAGTCATTCTGTGCTGTTGAGGTGTTTCTCCTCCACGTAGGAATCAATGTTCCTACTCAATGCAGAATGACCAGAGAGCCAAAGGCGGCAGGGAGGGACGTACCTCTGCCACTTGGAAGCAGTGTATCTGTTTCTGTCATTGTCTCCCGAGCCTTTAAACAGTCGTAACTGCCTTTCTACCAGATTCACAGTGGTTTCCAGCTGAGGCACAATGGCAGTCCAAAACTGAGGGTTCCAGTTCCTCTTCATACTAACATTCCAAAACGCCTCGAGTCTGCCCTCTTCACTTATAAAATTTTGTCTTCTATACTAGCAATATCTAAGACTAGCTCAGATTTTAAACGCTTTGCCCTAGTTCCTATCGGGCAAATAAAGTGCATCTACCTTTAATCAATCCCAATCCAGAATTTCAGTTTAAAGCATTCCTTAGCTTGAATCACAGGACTTTCAAAGTTCTCTTTTTGTTCCCCAAGAGATAGACCCCATCCTGGACAGCATACATTCTTTCCTCAAAATTCCCTCAGTTTTGCTAATGGAGGTTTGTCTTTAACTTCAGTTGTACAGCCAGGTCTTCAATTATAGGATGCTTCTAATCTCAGAGTACATCACTCCCTCAGTTGAACAAGAAACTTAAAATGTGGTTCTGACAACTAAAATAACTCCTCTTTTACACCAAGACCTGATATACAGGAAGTGAGAACTTTTGCAGAACAAATGCAATTTGCATTTTCCTTCTGTTTCAACATTCAAGAGAAATAAAATATTATTCAACTTTGTTTCACTACGTCTCCTTAGTTGCAACATTATTGTTTCCTTGTACTTTTACAGTAAGTGTTTAAAATGTAACTATTTACAGCAAAAGAGATTTACAACATTATTTTATGGGGAGGCCTAAACACCTAGCCGTTATCTATTATATTACCATATGAGATATCCAACTTTCAGACCTTTTAGAACCATGTAATTTTTAAGCTACAATAACTTCAGAAATGAGTGAATGGAAATAATAGAAAAAACTTCAGAGCTAAAATAACACCCACATTTCTGAAGGGCCCAGACACTTCACTTAGGTTCAGAGTTAAAGGTAGTGGTTCAGGAAGCCTAACAGTAGCAGATTTAAGATTTGACCTCAGGTTTCCAGAATCCTCATTAGTACTCTTATCAAGTGGACTATTACAGATCTTAAAATCATCCTTTAGGAAGCTGAGGGCTGCCTTCATGCAAGCTGTCAAACTGACCACAGCAATGACTTAAAATGAAATACCTTGTTGCCCAGAGATAAGTCTCTCAACTCCTTTGATTAGTTTGTGTCTATGTCCATAAGCATTGATTCCAATCTCTTTCAGCTCCTTGTGTCCCATCTCAACTAATACATCCAACGTGATCTTACAAAAGAGAATCAAACTGTTTACAAGACTTGTGTGGAAGACATTCATATATTGGTGTTCTCACAATGTTATTAGACTTATATATTTATTTCAAATGACTTCTGAACACAACATAGAAATGAAAGCATACCAGCTATTAAACTAGAACTGAAAAGCTGCAGTTAAACAAAAGTTGAATCAAGAACTAAACAAAAACACCATTATTTTCATTTAGTATTTGAACCTGAGTAGAATTAATTGAAAAACAAAAATACATTTTCAAATTAAACCACATTTAGGCATACTATTTTATCTCTTCCACTATCACTTTATATCTTAACTATCTATACAGTGTCTTAATGTAATGTTCCTACAGATTCTGCACTATGTTAACGGATAACTTCAGCATCATTGTTTAAATTAACCCTTTTAACCCTGTATATATGATTCCCATTTTGTGAAACTGAAGGCATTCTTTAAAATCCTGTATTATCTACAAACCTTTCATGAAGCTTTCTTTGAATAATCTAGCTTGTAATAACTCTTTCTTAATTTGAATTTCTCTGCCTAAAACTTAATTCTTCATATATTCTTGCTATGTTCCGTAACTAGATAAAAATTCCTTAGAGGTACAAGTCTACAAAAACCACATTTTCTGAACTCAAAAAATCAGTAAATATATTCTGACAGAAAATTTAAATTAGGACTATTCAAGAAAAGCCCAGATACATAGTTTGTGTGTCTATATAGCTTCCCAAAGTGGTTAGCAACGTGTCAGGCTTACAGTGGGTAGTGACTGATGTAAGAGAATTAAACAAACTGAGGTCAAGGATAATTTACCTTTAAGAATGCATAAGCTAGATTTATTCAAGAAAGGTATTTTGTTACCACACAAAAAACAATTTTTATGTGCTAATAAACTAAACATGACTTAGTGAGTAAACAACAAGAGCCACAAACTAAATAGAAAAAAACAAATAATAAAAAACAAGCCAAATTAGAAGAGGGATTGATTTCCAGTCCTTAAACAAAACACACATCCTTTTCAGTCCTCAATATGTTGAACTGTTCAGGGCATTTCAAAAGTTTCTATTTTTCCCTTGAGGTTCCCCAAAATAGCAGANAAACGGGAGGATGACCACTATGCAGAGGAGGACACTTTATAGGAAAGACACTTAACAGAATGAAGTCTGTGACAGACACTGGACTAAGGGCATCTTCGAATGCCCCAAGAGGATATTCATAAGTGCTGAAAGATCAGAACATGGAATCTGTTGACTGATGCACTGAATGATAGCTAAGGCTGTCAGCAAGGTAAGAGACAGTGAGAAGTTTGCCACTGGTTCTAATTTGCAAACTGGGTAAAAATTCTGGTATTATACAGACTCCTAGCTGCAAATGAAGATAAGGCAGGTGGTAACTTTATGTAGAAAAGTGACCCTGATGTGCTAGATCAGACACAGTCATTCTGTGCTGTTGAGGTGTTTCTCCTCCACGTAGGAATCAATGTTCCTACTCAATGCAGAATGACCAGAGAGCCAAAGGCGGCAGGGAGGGACGTACCTCTGCCACTTGGAAGCAGTGTATCTGTTTCTGTCATTGTCTCCCGAGCCTTTAAACAGTCGTAACTGCCTTTCTACCAGATTCACAGTGGTTTCCAGCTGAGGCACAATGGCAGTCCAAAACTGAGGGTTCCAGTTCCTCTTCATACTAACATTCCAAAACGCCTCGAGTCTGCCCTCTTCACTTATAAAATTTTGTCTTCTATACTAGCAATATCTAAGACTAGCTCAGATTTTAAACGCTTTGCCCTAGTTCCTATCGGGCAAATAAAGTGCATCTACCTTTAATCAATCCCAATCCAGAATTTCAGTTTAAAGCATTCCTTAGCTTGAATCACAGGACTTTCAAAGTTCTCTTTTTGTTCCCCAAGAGATAGACCCCATCCTGGACAGCATACATTCTTTCCTCAAAATTCCCTCAGTTTTGCTAATGGAGGTTTGTCTTTAACTTCAGTTGTACAGCCAGGTCTTCAATTATAGGATGCTTCTAATCTCAGAGTACATCACTCCCTCAGTTGAACAAGAAACTTAAAATGTGGTTCTGACAACTAAAATAACTCCTCTTTTACACCAAGACCTGATATACAGGAAGTGAGAACTTTTGCAGAACAAATGCAATTCGCATTTTCCTTCTGTTTCAACATTCAAGAGAAATAAAATATTATTCAACTTTGTTTCACTACGTCTCCTTAGTTGCAACATTATTGTTTCCTTGTACTTTTACAGTAAGTGTTTAAAATGTAACTATTTACAGCAAAAGAGATTTACAACATTATTTTATGGGGAGGCCTAAACACCTAGCCGTTATCTATTATATTACCATATGAGATATCCAACTTTCAGACCTTTTAGAACCATGTAATTTTTAAGCTACAATAACTTCAGAAATGAGTGAATGGAAATAATAGAAAAAACTTCAGAGCTAAAATAACACCCACATTTCTGAAGGGCCCAGACACTTCACTTAGGTTCAGAGTTAAAGGTAGTGGTTCAGGAAGCCTAACAGTAGCAGATTTAAGATTTGACCTCAGGTTTCCAGAATCCTCATTAGTACTCTTAATCAAGTGGACTATTACAGATCTTAAAATCATCCTTTAGGAAGCTGAGGGCTGCCTTCATGCAAGCTGTCAAACTGACCACAGCAATGACTTAAAATGAAATACCTTGTTGCCCAGAGATAAGTCTCTCAACTCCTTTGATTAGTTTGTGTCTATGTCCATAAGCATTGATTCCAATCTCTTTCAGCTCCTTGTGTCCCATCTCAACTAATACATCCAACGTGATCTTACAAAAGAGAATCAAACTGTTTACAAGACTTGTGTGGAAGACATTCATATATTGGTGTTCTCACAATGTTATTAGACTTATATATTTATTTCAAATGACTTCTGAACACAACATAGAAATGAAAGCATACCAGCTATTAAACTAGAACTGAAAAGCTGCAGTTAAACAAAAGTTGAATCAAGAACTAAACAAAAACACCATTATTTTCATTTAGTATTTGAACCTGAGTAGAATTAATTGAAAAACAAAAATACATTTTCAAATTAAACCACATTTAGGCATACTATTTTATCTCTTCCACTATCACTTTATATCTAACTATCTATACAGTGTCTTAATGTAATGTTCCTACAGATTCTGCACTATGTTAACGGATAACTTCAGCATCATTGTTTAAATTAACCCTTTTAACCCTGAATATATGATTCCCATTTTGTGAAACTGAAGGCATTCTTTAAAATCCTGTATTATCTACAAACCTTTCATGAAGCTTTCTTTGAATAATCTAGCTTGTAATAACTCTTTCTTAATTTGAATTTCTATGCCTAAAACTTAATTCTTCATATATTCTTGCTATGTTCCGTAACTAGATAAAAATTCCTTAGAGGTACAAGTCTACAAAAACCACATTTTCTGAACTCAAAAAATCAGTAAATATATTCTGACAGAAAATTTAAATTAGGACTATTCAAGAAAAGCCCAGATACATAGTTTGTGTGTCTATACAGCTTCCCAAAGTGGTTAGCAACGTGTCAGGCTTACAGTGGGTAGTGACTGATGTAAGAGAATTAAACAAACTGAGGTCAAGGATAATTTACCTTTAAGAATGCATAAGCTAGATTTATTCAAGAAAGCTATTTTGTTACCACACAAAAAACAATTTTTATGTGCTAATAAACTAAACATGACTTAGTGAGTAAACAACAAGAGCCACAAACTAAATAGAAAAAAACAAATAATAAAAAACAAGCCAAATTAGAAGAGGGATTGATTTCCAGTCCTTAAACAAAACACACATCCTTTTCAGTCCTCAATATGTTGAACTGTTCAGGGCATTTCAAAAGTTTCTATTTTTCCCTTGAGGTTCCCCAAAATAGCAGACCAAGTGAAACAACTCATGTACTTACCTGTTCTCGCTCAAATATATCCATCAGGTGTTCAAGCCCAAGATTTCTTACAAATTGAGTTATGCTAAAATCAATTCCTGGAACTGGAAAATTATAAAAAAAAAAAAAAAAGCACAGAATTTCACATCTGAATAATGTGGATCAACATTAGAACAGCAAAGTGTTGTGATATGTACAAAGACTATAAAGATGAAACAAAATGTAACAGCATAAAATGTAACAATATAATATTAAACTTAATATCAAAATTACAAAGAGGACTTCCACGGGGGTCCAGTGGTTAAGACTCTGCACTCTCAATGCAGGGAACACAGGTTCAATCCCTGGTCAGGGAACTAAGAGCCCATAAAGTGAAAAAAGGCATAAAATGTCATCATTAGAAAGGGCTAACCAAGGAGGCACTCACATGTTACAAAGAAATCTTTTCTTTTTTAAAAAAATTTATTTTTAATTGTATCTTTAAAATAAGTTTCCATACATCTTAAACGAATATAATATGTCAATTATATCTGAATGTAAAAATGAAGTTTCCCTATCTCAAGGTAAAGAGACTGTAGGTATATGTGTCTTTTTTTCCCTTTTTTTTGTCAGCATCATGTGGCTTGAGGGATCTTAGTTACCCAACTAGGGACTGAAACAAGGCCCATGGCAGTGAAAATGTCAAGTCCTAGTCACTGGACTACCACAGAATTCCTTTCCTTTTCTTAAAAAAACAAAACCACAACTCAAAGTTATAATACACTGGAAGAGATAAATAAAGGCATAGTACTCAACCAAAAGGACTTCTATAGCTTTCAAAAAGGCTGTTTACACCTAAAGAGTAGGTTAACATGAGAACCTCATCAAGTCTGAACGTGGAGGGAGAAAGTTTCATTAGAATTCCAATAATAATATTAAAAATAACTTTTCAGCAATCCAATATCAGTTATTCTGGCTGAATGTCTCACCCTCCTTTTTCTCCAAACTGGAAGCACCCTCTGTTCCACTCGAACTGACTACTGAAGATAGTTCAGAAAAACTGCCAGATAAGTTGTCAAGACTGCTGGCTGCAGAAAGGCTTGATGGGCTGGAGGGACCTGAAGACAGAGCATCTGCGGTGGCTGCCGGGCTTCTCATGCCATTGAGCACTTGAGGTTTATAACATGAAGGCAGAGCAGAAGGGGGCATGGCTGCTGTCAGGAGAGCACTGACATCATCTGCCTGGAGTAGACGTCAGAGATGAAACCCACAGTAAGCAGGTTGTAAAACTCTACTATACCCAACAGAATGCATTAAAAAAAAAAGACAAAACCCTAGCAGATTTGCACTAGAATTGCTTATATAAAAACGATTATTTTAAAAAGTGAAGCAAATAAGTGATATTCAGCTAAACTGTTATTAAATGTAAAACATAATATAGAACAGATACTCTGAGGCATACAAAATAAAAGTGTAAGATGTGGCAAAGCAAGAAAAAAAATCCTAAGACATCATGATTAAAAAGTACTGAAATTAACTTTAGAAATATATTCTTCATATATTCTTGCTATGCTCCGTAACTAGATTAAAATTCCTTTAAAAAGATCTTTAAACTTTAAAAAGATCTGAAAACTTTTAAAGGCATTCTGAGCAAACAGAATGATGGTTGATTTTGGGGGGAAAATTTTCAGCAACATATTTGTTTTTCAAAATCGAACATTTGGAAAGGTAGGGAACAAGGATATAATCTTAATCAAATATGCCAGAATGGAAAAAATCCCCAAATTTACTGGTATATTAATTTAATTAGTAACAAATACTATTCTTTCGGTGGCTCAGTGATAAAGAATCCGCCTGGCAAGCAGGAGACGTAGATTTGATCCCTGGATTGGGAATATCCCCTGGAGAAGGAAATGAAATCCACTCCAGTATTCTTGCTTGGGAAATCCCATAAACATAGGGTCCCAAAAGAGTCAGATATGACTTAGCAATTAAGCAACAACTATTCTTTTCCAATGCTCAATTAAGACACCAAGTAATTAACATTTAGCAAGAAGTAAATCAGTACTTGTTTTCATGGCTTGTCATTTATACTGCCTTTTCAATCCTCGCCTTCTTTTCCTGAATCTGAGGACTCCCATGACACTCATAGTCGGTATGTAACATTTAAAAATAATAATAGCACAACTTATTGGATGCCTCTTATGCACCTGAGAGCATGAGGTACATCCCTCATTTAATTCTCATATTAACCAAATACATTTTACCTCCATTTACAGATTAGGTAACTGAGGCTTTGAGGTTAAGCAACCTGCAAAACCATGCAACTGTTAAGTGGTAGAGCTAAAATTCTAAGGCAGGTCTGTTTGACTCTAAAGCCCATGCATGTCCTCTAGGGCACCCTGTTTCAATGTTACTTAATTATATCTAGTGGACTAACATATGGGTGGACTGAATTAAAAATGTTCACTTCTAAGTTCGTTTGGAACTGGAAGGACATTTCCCTTAAGAAATAATCTTGCAAAAACAGTTGAGCTGTCAGCCTGCTTAGAAAATTCTATCCAACCAGCTAAACTAAATTTCAGTTTCTCAGTGTAACTTGCAACCATGGAGTCTCTCAGTAGAAACCCATCTGCAGGACAGACTCTCCTCCTCCATCTCAGGAAGAAATTCCTCCCCCTTTCCTCTACTGCTCTGGGTCAGGGCCCCTGGGGCAGAGGCATGAGAGGCACCCGAGCCACAGCGGCCACAGCAGAGGCTGGAGGCCACAACGGAGACACCTACAGGGACCTTCTCAGCAGAGGAAATGGAAAAAGGACTTCCCATAGAAAACTGGAGAACAAACTTGTTTCATCAACGGTTTTGGTGGGTATGTAATAGAACCTTTGAGATGAGACAGTGTTTGGAGGGAAGAAAATCTCTATAAACCATGCTCTGCAGCTGCATGCTGAAGGCAATGCTCCCAGCTGGGTAGTTCATAAACATGCCTGGGCCC
>SJYW01048548.1:1526628-1538101 GCA_006410735.1 Raphicerus campestris
TCTCTGTCTGATCTGGGACTGAACCCATGCCCCTGCAGTGGAAGCAGAGTCTTAACCTCTAGACTGCCAGGGAAGTCCTGGTGCACCTTCTGTGCAGCTCAGAAAGCTGTACTGAAATCACAGTGCTGCACTACATGCAGGGAAGACAAAGACAGACTGCGCCAGTTTCATGGGTGAAAACTCAGAACAACAGTTAGGTACTCAACTATATCCCCCAAATTTCCTATGGGGAAGCCCTAATCATTAGTACCTTAGAATGTGACTATACTTGAAGATAAGGCCTTTTAAGAGTTAATTCAGTTAAAACAAGGCCACTGAGGGTCAGCCCTAATTCAACACGACTGCTGCCCTTATAAGAGGAGGAAGTTAGGACATAGAGACACCAGGGATGCACATATATACAGAAAAGGCCATGTGAGGACTCAGAGAGAAGGTGGCCATCTGCAAGCCAAGGACTGAGGCCTCAGAAAAACCAATCCTGCCAACATTCCCAAAGCTGAGAAAATACATTTCTGTTGTTTAAGCCACGTGCTGCTGCTGCTGCTAAGTCACTTTAGTCATGTCCAACTCTGTGCAATCCCATAGAGGGAAGCCCACCAGGCTCCCCTGTCCCTGGGATTCTCCAGGCAAGAACACTGGAGTGGGTTGCCATTTCCTTCTCCAATGCATGAAAGTGAAAAGTGAAAGTGACGTCGCTCAGTCGTGTCCAACTCTTAGCGACCACATGGACTGTAGCCCACCAGGCTCCTCCGTCCATGGGATTTTCCAGGCAAGAGTGCTGGAGTGGCGTCCCTAGTCTGTGGTAATTTGTTAAGGCAGGCCTTACAAACTAATACAAAAAATAACAAGAATTTTATGTAACTTTTGAAAGTTTAAAGACTTTTTTCTGCTTCTGTTTAACAACTATCATTAGAAGAATGGAAAATTTTAACTTCCCATCAGAAAGGCTGACTCAAGCAGGCATATTTTTAAAGTTTCTATAAAGATGATTCAAATAACACGATGACCTGGAATAAAGGTTCTAAAGCACATGCTGCTGCCGTTAAGTCACTTCAGTCGTGTCTGACTGTGTGAACCCATAGACAGCAGCCCACCAGGCTCCCCCGTCCCTGGGATTCTCCAAGCAGGAACACTGGACTGGGTTGCCATTTCCTTCTCCAATGCATGAAAATGAAAAGTGAAAGTGCAGTCGNCTGCTGCCGTTAAGTCACTTCAGTCGTGTCTGATTGTGTGACCCCATAGACAGCAGCCCACCAGGCTCCCCTGTCCCTGGGATTCTCCAAGCAGGAACACTGGAGTGGGTTGCCATTTCCTTCTCCAATGCATGAAAATGAAAAGTGAAAATGCAGTCGCTCAGTCGTATCTGACTCTTCGTGACCCCATGGACTGCAGCCCACCAGGCTCCTCCGCCCATGGGATTTTCCAGGCAAGAGTACTGGAGTGGGGTGCCATTGCCTTCTCCTCTAAAGCACATGGAGACTGGCAAAGCCTTTTTCAATTATTCTTACTGAATGTAAATTGCTATACTAAAGAGAACATGGCCCTGTACAAACACTCTAGTGTATAATGGTATTAGAAGATGCCTGATTCAAATCTTTCAAATTTACTTACAGGAAATATTTTACTCAGGTAAAATGAATTTTAGATGTACCAGCCTAAATCTGTGACACTTCATTCACCTACCTGCTAAATGTAAGGGTGTTGAATGTCGGCCTTGTGTATCACGGCAATTGACATTATCTGGTGAAGACAATTTCTTTACTCTGGCTAAACAACCCTTCTTGGCAGCATCCAATAAAGCTGCATCTCCCCTAAGTAGATCTTGAATATCTGTATCTCCTTCTTTAACCAGATCCAAAGGAGTATTTCCATCTCTGTTTTTCTTTGTGGGGTCTGCACCATGCTGGGCATGTGAAAAACAGAAAGGGAAGGTTTAGTTTAAGTTTGCCTTTGGATAACGAGAAAATAGTCAATCTATTTACAGAGACTCTACCTTAAAGGTTAACAGGACTGTTAATAATGCTTAATACACAAAAAATTACAATAAAAAGTAGACACTTAAATATTACTGAGCTTTAATAATGCAAGAATATAACCAACGTTTTAAACTACATTCAAAACAAAGTATTTCATTAAAAATTACCTTTCACATATGCTATTTCTAGTTTTCACAAACATTTCAATGTTTGTATAAAGTATAAATTTAACTAGAGTTTTGTTTTTACTGTAAAATACCTACACTGGTACCAGTGCAGATACCAATGTACTCTCAATTTCATTATCACTAAATAAACCTGGCTTATCGTGTTTATGACATTAATTCTGAAGTCTAGGTACAGAATTAGAGTTTTGCTTCCTATCCCTTAACTATTAAAGTTTGGAGTTACAAGTAATATAATAAACATATTCTACATTATATACCCTGTCCATAAATACTTCAATATACCTGAAGCAGAAGTTTGCAAATTTCATATTTTCCTTTGGCTGCAGCTTCATGTAAAGGTGTAAATTTCCATAAGTCAGCTACATTAACTACTGCTCCATGCTTAACAAGAAGTTCTGCAACTTCATAATGTCCATAAGAACATGCATTGTGCAAAGGTACAAGGCCTCTGAAATGAAAATTTAAATAAAAAACGTAACACACAGATATATTTTAAATAACTACACAGAGATGATAAATTTATTGAATTGTACAAGAAATTTTACTGATTTTAATCTTTAGAACATAAATTTATTGTAAGCAGAAATGGAATTACTTTGATAGGGGCAGAGAGGAAATTTTTAAAATATTTAAAATTGCAGGGACCACAACAAGCATCTATTTTGCAATATCAAGGATTAAGAATTATATAATTTTTTTTTCTCTTTGGCCACAAATCAGTTTATGGGATTTTAGTTCCCTGACCAGTGACTGAGCTGAACCTGGGGCCATGGCAGTGAGAACCACTGAACCAATAGGGGATTCCCAGGAAGTAGTTTGTTTGTTTTTTTTTTTAATTAATATAAACTGGAAGAAATCAAGTATCCTTAATGCAAACTAAAATATTTACTACATTAAAAATCAGTTTCACACTACTGTTGCATTCTCCTTGGCTATTATAAAATAACAAGGCATTTAGCAACTAAGTCTTCATAAAAATGCTACTTCATAAAAATCATAAAATCTTAACTGAATTAAGAAGTATATTCAAGCCAGTGTTGGAGAACAGACTTCTCTGAAAATAAAAAAACCATCATCTCATAAAAATGTTTTCAGATTTTCCTAAGAAGGTCAGATAAAGGCCCAGAAAGGCCACAGCAATGGCTAGTACTTGCCCTTTATCTTTAGCGTGCACATCAGCTCCGTGTTGGAGCAGATATTCCACCACAGACACCCGATTATAGCCAGCTGCAAAATGGAGAGGTGTAGACTGACGCCCTTCAATGTCTCTGCAGTTGACACTCTGAACAGTACACAATTTCTGTAGGATGCAACACAGTATACACATGATGCTGTATATTCTGACTTCCTGTTTCCATTCATCTAGTAGAAATTTCAAATCCCTGATTTATTTTGTTGCATCAAATTTCTCAGACACTCTCTGCTATTTACTCATTTCATCTTGTTCTTTATTGGCAATCCCTCTGGTCCTCTTATTTGTAGTCATCTTCTTTTGCTAGAGCTAGTGGGTAAATTTTATTATTACGGTTACTACTATTTACATAAAGGTCATTTAAGTACCAGTTAGCAACAGTAATTTCCATTTTGTGGCAAATATATACATACAGATACACTGGATCACAGAAGCACTGCCATCACCTGGGGACTTATTAAAAACTCAGATTCTCAGACGCTCCGACCTACTGAATCCGAATCTATATTCTGACATGATCTCCAGGTGATCTGTAAGCACATTAAAAGTCTGAGGAGTACTGTTCTAGAACAGTGGTTCTCAAATTTTCATGTGCATTGGGTCCAGTCTCCAGATGTCTGGGACTGGGCCTAAGAAGTTGCATTTCTAACAAGCTCCCATATGATGCTGATGTTGACTGTCAAGGAATTATACCTAGAGAATTATACTGTACTATATGGAATGAATGAATTAATAGAATGCTATTGGTTATGTACCATCCTTGGGAGAATTAAGAAAAGTCACTCTGAAGTTTTTATGTTTTTTTGGTTGTTGTTTAGATGAGGAAGCTTGGCTGAGAAAAGCTGTAAAACTCAAAATATTCAAGGGTATTTTATATAAAAAGTATGAATATTTGAGGAAAGAAAGCAGCACAGATAATAAATCATGGTATTTAAAAAAAAAGTCAAAAGAATATTTTAGAATAAAAGAATACTAGTAAAAATCCTTTCTCTTTTTTATTAGCCTACCCTAAAAGCAGAGATAAGCTAAGCCTAATAAACCAAAGGAGCCAGGGATCAGCTTTACCTCAACGGGTCTGATAAAGCTTTAATAACAGGTCTGATAAAGCTATTCAGTGGCCTTCCACATGAAAGCTTGTTAGATACACACACTCAGTGTTCTGTCACTGAGAAAGGGTGTTTTGTGGGTCTGAAGTCAGNCCTAAAAGCAGAGATAAGCTAAGCCTAATAAACCAAAGGAGCCAGGGATCAGTAGCTTTACCTCAACGGGTCTGATAAAGCTTTAATAACAGGTCTGATAAAGCTATTCAGTGGCCTTCCACATGAAAGCTTTTTAGACACACACACTCAGTGTTCTGTCACTGAGAAAGGGTGTTTTGTGGGTCTGAAGTCAGCTCTAGGGAATAAATATTTTTAACACGTGTAAAGTGCTGCTGCTAGATTCAGTAGTTATCACTGGCCACTCTAACTCCCTAGCTCTCAAGTTTAATTTTGTCCATTCAGAGATGTTCTCTAATAGTAGGTGTCTAAGTATCTAGCTCGACAGCTCACCAGTGAACAAACAGAGCCAAGCACATAATTCAGTGTTCACTGGGAAATACGCAGGTGGCACTGTCTCAGTGATGCACAAGGAACAGAAAGGTTGACGGAGATAAACTTCCAGTGAGTGACTTACAGCCTAATGCCTACCACAGGGAGAGAAGAAGGTCCTCCTCATTATTTCATTCTCTAAGTACAATTCCTGCACCCAGTCTCATCTTCACTTCATCTGTTTCTTCCTACAGTCTTCTTTTATCTTTATGAAAACAAAGTCTGGTTTTTAATAGTAGGTGTACTGAACATAGTTTATGCTCTTTAATATATGTAAATGGATGAGCATTACAATTTATCATCACCTCCACCCAACACACATAAAAATCAGCTACTTGACTTTAACTCCACCTGCCCATCTAACACAACTTTATCATTTCCTCTAAGAACAAACAGCTCACTACCCTTAACTTGAGTGATTTTTTTTCCTATAAGTCATTCATTAGACAGTAAGAGAAACAAAATCTCTCTTTCAATACCATATTAAGCTCTTAATTAAGGGCATGAGAACATAACTACAAAACAAGTCAAATAATAAAACCGCATAATAGCATTTTTCTTGAGTGAAATCTGAAGTTACCTGGAGATGGCTCTACTATCTACACAGAATAGCAGGAGGAAAAGAGCACATGGACTTTTAACATAAACTTTCAGAAATCTCTTGATTTGAAAGCTCAGTGAATAAATATCCTCAGAGCTCAAGTTCTGATGAGACCATTAATCACATCGTTTCATTCTCAAGAAATCTAAAATTTACTTTGTGGGGTAGGTCCGTTCAGGATTAAGAACACCATAGAGAAATATAGCGAAACTGCTTCAAATGGAGACTTCTGCCATGAATCAAATCAATAATTTTAGCTTTTAATAAAACTTATTACCTATCAATGCTACCTCAAATAGGACCAAGCATTTTTTTGAAAGTCTGTTGTGAGAGGAGGACACAACAGGGCTTTTTCCCTCCTACTAGCTTTGGAAATTGAAATTAACATTGTTTTACTAAATAATTATTTAATCATGAAACATGCTGAGTTGATTTTAATTTATATTAGTTGACCTGAAAAACAGTCTTGCTCTTTCAAAATTTCAATCTTCTGGATTATATACCTGGATATACTAAGATAGTTTCTGTAGAAACAGGAATATCTGGTATAGGCAGTAAGACATTACATATGATTCTATATCACATAAATACATATGTATTACAGTAAAAGCAAAATTTGAGGAAAGGTTATTCTGTGAAAGAACATTATATGAGATGGGCCACAGAAGGGCTCAAGATGGCTCTTCTGAAAAAGAAAAAAATATTTCAATCCAGATAAACTGAAGATTATTGGGAGACGGTGGCTCTGAAAACTGGTGACATTGTTATGATTATATTTAAACACTGGGTCCTCACAGAGGTAGACGAGGCAAAGAAATCAGAACAAACATACAGACAGAGGGATACACTGTTTAGTTTTCTTCCCTTCCTGTTTTATGCACCATATGTAAACAAGAAGAGACAATAATTTCATAGAGCTCATTCTTTTAAAGGCACAAATGAATAGGTTCCTTAAACAAAATGCATTCCCATAAACACATCATTATCTAAATTTATAACTGTGATATATTTACTGAGATGCGTGTGATACTAAAATTTCTTTCATTATTCAATGATCCTTATTTGCAGAGCAGAATTAACATTATTTACCTTTTAAAACAATGCACATATAAATAACTAGATTTTTTCATTTTAACAGTACAAATTACTAGATTTTTTCATTTTAACAGTATGGATTCATTAAACACTGTCAAAATAAAAACCCAATGTTTAAAAAAACCATAAGATCATGTCTTACTTTTACAGTTTCTACATCTCCAGCCTTTGCAGCTTCCAGCAACTGTCTGTCTGCCTCTGAATTACCTAATGGGATACCCTCTAAAAGAAAAAAAAAAAAAGAAAGAGAAGGAAAGAGTGATTAATTTCTACTTGGAAGATGGGACCAAGTTTTAAAGGGAGGCATCTTATCTCAGAGTAAAGTTCCTTTTACAGTTTGATGGCAGTTATGTAGGAAATCTCCATAGTAGTACGGGAAAAGCAGTATAAATTTTTTTGAAACATCGTGAAATGTATATGAATAATAACTATAAAATGAGATTTAAGCAATATAATGGAATATAAAATAGGTAACAAAAGATTACTCTATAATGAAGTCAGTGACTGGTGGTAAAGTATTAAATAAAGAGAGCAACAGCTAGACATCTACCCATGGTTCTGCCATTGACTAGCTATCTGAATTGAACAAGTCACTTGAACTTTCTAGGCCTCAGATTGTTCCAGTTCTAAAAAGACAGACGTTGGATTAGAAACAAGTGAAGTTATTTTCAGGTCTGAAACTCTGTTTTATAGCTCATTTTAAATCTCATAAGAAAGGAAGAAAACATATACCTTGTATCTTAGAACAAAAAACTTCAGATGGGTTAAAGATGCTACATATGAAAAATTAAACCTTAAAATTATTTTTTAAAAATAGGTGAATATTTTATCTTGAAATAGAAAAGCATCCTAAAGCACGTACATCAAAGGCAGAATCAAAATTGATTTGGAAAAATATCTGTCAGACAACAACATAGCACTAAACAAATTTATAGGCAAAGAACAAAACTGGAAAAAATATTGCAGCATACACCTTAGAAATGCAAATTAAAATGATATACTGGGCTTTTCTTTAATCCATTACTGGATAAATGGTAAATGAAGGAGTTACACTGTCAATTCTTCTATAATTTGCATTTTAAAAAGCATCTATTACTTCTGTAATACAAACATACACACAATCACTCACACACACTCACCCAAGGAAATTTTAAAGAATCATAATATCTGGGGCTGACAAGGAAAACAGGTCCTGTCATACACTATTAATAGGAATGTAAAATGGTACATAACAGCCTTTCTAGGAGATGATTTAACAATTATGTTAACCTTGACTCAAAAATTCCACTTTAAGAAACTCACTGGAAAGGTAATGTATAGCATGTTGCATAAAATGAGGAAGATTGTAAATGTCCATCACCAGGTAACTGAACAGAACTAATGCTAGTACCCTCAACTCTGACACTGAAACAAATGCATGGCAGATGGGAAAGTAAAGGCAATTCTGAGAGCAGTCTTGTAGTTCAGGATTTTAGAAATTCCCAGGAGATCTTATTAATCTGCCTTCGTCTATTCAAGCAGTGTTTTTCTCAAAATGTTTCTAAACCACAGGCATAAGGATCATCAAGGGGGACTATTAAAGGCACAAAACGCTTGTCTGTTACATTTCTTCTCATTTGAGCTTTGAGGTGTCAGAGATGTTTTATTAATTTCTAGTAAAATACAGAGATGTAGGCAAAGACACTTTGAAATTATGGGACCATATTTCTTTTATTTATCTTTAATTGGAAGGGACCGGAATTCTAGGCTGAAATGTTTAACCTACGTCAAATGTGTAGATATTGAATATAAGTTGATTTGAATTTAAAATGCAATGAATATCAGTGTATTCAAACATAAGTCAAATAGTTGGTTACTGTGTACAGATTCTATATGCCTTATGTGAAGGATCTAGAAAAGAGTGAAGAGGCAGGACTGGTCTCTATAAGAGTATTATTTATAGCTCTGGTTGCTCTACTAGGAGACAGCTACCCTCTTCAGTTTTCCTCTTTAAAAAGAAATAGCAACTACTGCATCTCACTCTTAAAACCTTTCTAGATAAAAACTTAAGAGCCAGCTATTTACTCAGCAAAGACCAGTAGCAAACACTACTGGGAAAAACTTATTAATTAAAGACTTAACAACATGTAGGCATTGACTACAATGAGCTGTTCAAGAAGAAATAGCAGCCAATAATTTTGAAAATTTTTCTTTTTACTACCAATTCCTACATGATACATGAAAAAATTTTAAAGTTAACTGAAAAAATAATTTCATTGAAGTATTCAATACCTTGAAGAAGTTGCTGCACATTTTCATTTCCCATCTGTAAGGCAGTAAAGCCCTGAAGGGATATGATGTTAGGATCACACCCATAGCTCAGGAGTAAGCGGCAGGTTTGCAGATGACCACAATGTGCAGCTCTGTGCAGAGAAGTCTGACCAAGATTATCCAGAGCATTAACCTTAACAAGCAGAAAAAACAGAAATTAGCCTGTGGTACAAAATTTAAAATGCTCTAATTATGGGTTCAGGTTCAACACTTGTTACTAACTTAAAAATGCTCAAGTATTCTCTTATAAAGAATATTATCCAGTGGCAAAGAAAGTATTTTCTCTCAAATTTAGAGTACAAATTCACCAATTCATGAAGGCTGACATCAGGAGACCCAACTTTGGATTAAAAGTTTAAGATGTTGAATAATAGTTGTGTTTAGCATTAAAGCACTCATAGATTCATCACATTTAGAGACATTGCCTAGAAAGTCTAATGCATATATATTTAAGGATCACTAAGGTGCAGAAATGTGAAGACTAACCCCAAGATAACAGATAACAAAGTCAGACACTAAATTAGCATTAAAATAGTTATTCTATTGGCTTAATCTTCTATCTTATCATTTAAAATTCAATCTGTACAAAGACACTATAGTATATTCACACAATGGAATACTTCTCAGCAATAAAAAGAATTACTGTTACTGCTGAATCGCCTAAACATTAACCTGAGTGAAAAAAAGTCTGACACAAAAACGTCAGTGAATACTGTACGATCTCATGGACATGAAGGTCCAAAGTAGCAAATTAATCTTCTGTAGAAAAAATCCAAATGGCTGTTGCGTCTAGGCAAGGAGACTGCCTTGGATGGGGTACTGTCTCTGCCATGTGGTTATGCTCTCTACCTTCAAGAGTTTTGGTTACACAGGTGTTTGCATTAGGCAAAATTCAGTAAATGTACATTTAAGAGCTGTGTATTTCATTGTATGCAAATTCCACATCCAAAGAAAAACTGTGAACAAATATTGACCTCTAGTTGATGCCTATTAAAAGAATTTAGGGAGATGTATATAGTAACTTGCAAATTACTTTGAAGTGTGTCAGAAAATATAAGATACTGATTAAGAGGGAAAAATTGATGGATATGTAAGAAAACAATATGGTAAAAAGCTAGTGGTAGAATTTATATGGCGAGTATATACTCTGTAAAAACTCTCTCAACTTGGCTGCATTTTTGAAAATTTTCATAGTAATAATAAAAAAAAATCATCTGTAAGACCCCTTCTATCTCATTCCTAACCCACCAACTCCCTCCCCTGCCACCCTGGAAAATAATTCTTCAAAACATAACTGAAAAATAAAATTCCTCAGTAATTATGTGACCACTAGTGTGTTTTGAGACACTATCCAATTCACATTCATGGAACTGGAGAACATCTGAACAGGATTATATAGTAAGACTTTCTCAATAATTCTAAAAGTAACCTACAAAAAGTAGTCTCCATGCTTACAGAGTCAGAAAAATCAACTTAAAATGCTCAGAGCAACTAATCTATTTATTCATGAACTCACATTCACTGCAATGTGAACTATATCCACTTGAAAACTTTATTTGGGTGCCATTCTGTGTCAATATTAGGGTGACCAACTTGTCCTACTTTGGCTGGGATATTTCTGGTTTTAGCACTGAAAGTCTTGTGTTCCCAGAAATCCCTCAGTTTGAGGATTAGGATGGTTGGTCACCCTAGCCAAGACTGTTTCACTGAGTTATACAACTCAAATTTAATATGCATCCAGATAGTCTTCAAGCAACACACCTCATGTAAGGAAAGAAGCAATCAACAGAGAGTTATAGAACAGACAGACAAATGAGATATGTCACGCAGTCAGGCAGAAATAAACTTTATTTTTTAAATACTTTACAATAGGAAAGATTGAAATGATACATTATTAAGAATTCCCCCAAATAAGAGAAATTAGGACACTGAGAGGCAACATTAAAAAAAAAAAAACACAACTGCAGAATTTGAAATGGTTCCTTGAGTGGAAACCCAAGAAAGGACAGCTTAGAAAACCGTTCTGCAAAGTTCACTTAGAGAAGAGCCTCAGGGGCCCCCAAGGGGTAAAGGGATCTCTATTTCTTTCTTCTCCCTTCATCAGAGAAGCTCAATTCTATTATATAATGTACTTCTACCAAGATTTTGTTTGAAGACAAGGATCTGTGGCTAAGAAAACGGAAAACTGTTGAATTAAATGACTGTTAACTCTTCCAATCTGGGATGCTATATTTATTGTTTACTGAGAAAAATTTTTAAAGTTCCTGGGTAACAAATGATGACTTTTAGCCTTGATGAAAACCTAACTATTCCATGAAGAAAATGCTTTATCTTCTTGAAGTCTACTTGACTTTTTTTGGAGATACAGCTGATATGATATTATCTAAGCTTACTGTGTCCAACACAGTGAAATCAACTTGACTTTAAACTTAAGTATACCATTTCTATAAAGTATAACTCTTATAAAGAAAACATTTCTCTCCCGAATGCTCTGGAGTGAATGACCTTTGTGATTGATTTTT
>SJYW01048548.1:1544826-1589654 GCA_006410735.1 Raphicerus campestris
TTTATTTATTTATTGGCCACGCTGTGCGGCATGTGGGATCTTACTTCCCTGATGGGGGATTGAACCTAGGCCCCTTGCATTGCAAGCCCAGAGTCCTAACCACCGGACCACCAGGGAAGCCCTGTTTATGTTATTTTTTAAAGATTAATAAAACACTCCAAAGGTTGGGATTTCTTTAATGAAGAAATAGCACAGCGTTTGTCAGCTCTGGATTCTGCTTGGTAAAAACACCGCTGGAACAGCTGACAAACTAGGTGGTATTTCTTTCTCAATGAGTTGCTCTCGCAGAATAAGGACCTTGGATTACCTGTTTGGTAAAATTGGTGGTGGCAATTGATACAGTCTGAGCTGGAGGCTTCAAGATCTATGTCTGTGATGCGTCAAGGAGGAAGGGAGACAGGAGGGAGGGGTTCGCCAGTCATAAACCCAGTAAAGCTTTCATGGTCATATCGCAGAACTTTATCTCCCCAACATCCAGGATTACACTCATGTTCAATCAATGTCGGTGAGTGAATGACTTAATCAATGTATGAATGTTAAGTTAAAACTGAAACCTGAGAATTCATGGACTAAAACCTCTGGATAACTGTCAAGGTAAATTGCACATACCTCTAAACACAGTATACATGAATGTGTCTGACTTTAACTTGTTGCTAATTATAAAGCTTATCTGATCTTCATGGCTTTGCTTCAGATTCATTCTGATACTGTTGCTATCACCAAACTCATTCCTTTGCCCTTAATAACATCATTTCTAATTGGTGAATACAGCTCTTTTGGTATGTTTTGAATAATCATCCCAGTACATCTATCAGGATGGCACAGAGAATGGAAAATAGTTTCTATTCAAGAATTCTTGGGCTTATCCATTTCAAATTGCACCCTTTCTCTTCTGCCTCATCCTTTTACCGGCAGGGCCTGGGACCTCTAAACTCAGAAGACATTGCCCCTGCAATACAATGTCTACCAACAGTTAATTCCTTGTATTCTAAGGCTAATCACAAAAATGAGCAGTTTAATAGTAGAAAGCTTAAGGGGAAACAAAATGCAGAATTAATTCTTCAGACTGGAAAATTTCCCATGTCAGTTTTTCCAAATTTCCCTGTACCATCTTGATGCTGTTATGATTTAAATTTTGCACTGTCATTTCTTATCAGTCTGTAACTATGCTGTTTTTTTTTAACATGGATTTCTGTTTTTTGGTAAAGTAGCAAAAAGCCCTAAAATGCTTTATAGATAGGTTCCTAAATAAATTTCATGCCCTATATCATGGCATAAGGATGAACACTAGCCATAAAAGGTAAGGAAGCTACAGTTAAATCTTCCCGGACATTATTTTACCTATTGTCATTTTCCCTCATTGAAAGTACATTCTGCAACTTACAAAGCTTTGCTCCTTTTAAATTTTACTTCTAAAGTAGCCTCTGATTACCACATTCTCCTTTTGGTCTTCTAACACTGATCTTTAGTCATTTCCATTTTTTTCTTACTGCTTTTCCATACACTGCCCAGTTCTCATCTACTTTGTTACAGAACCAGAGAGCTGACAGTACCTCCATCAGGGAAACTGACTCTACCTACTCACACAGATAGTTTATTCACAAGTATAAAGGGAACATATACAGACTTAGATCTAATTTTGAATAAGAAAAATTATAATAACAAAAGGAGAACCAGGTGGTTTTAATCTTGACAGCAAGATTAACTTTTCAGTGAGTTCCAAATTTCCAATCATAAACACTTATGCTTTTTATAATAAAAAAAGCAAATGAGATATTATAATAGAAAAGTCACATATAATATATGCCAGTATGTGATAAAATTTTTGTCTAGAAGGATGCAGAAATGAACAACTGTATTGCCTTTTGAGGGGATGTGTTAGTCGCTCAGTCATGTCCAACTCTTTGCAACCCCATGGACTGTGGCCCACCAGGCTCCTCTGTCCATGGAATTCTCAAGGCAAGAATACTGGAGTGGGTTGCCATTGAGGGGATGAGGTTGTCTGTTTTTCTGTATTGTTTGAAATATTTTCTTTATATATCCAGAAGCACTAATTCTTAAAAAGCACAGATTTTTAGAACAATACATTATGTCAGTTATCCGGTATCACCAAAAGAAGCAAGGCATTATGATTAACTTAGAATGTTTTTGGCTATTTCATTTTAAAGACTTAAATCTGAAACATTACCAATGCTGTTTCATGTGTTTGAGGATGCTTAAAGTTCACCATTTCCAGAGACAGATGTTTTTTGATTCGTGTAACATCAGCTTCCCGTGCAGCCTGAAGCAAGGAGTGGCCTTTAAATTCATCTAGATGAAGAAGAAGCATTTAAATTGGCATAAGAATTATCAAATTTATGAAACTTCCCTTGTAAAAGAGACATAGTATTTTTCTTGAACTTATTTTCAAAAGTATCTACCAAAGTAGCCAGACTAAAGCTCGAAAGATAGTCTCCAAATATAACCCTTGGAAAGGGAGATAGTGGTACTTCAGTGGCCCTTGGTTATGACTCAATTCATTCCCATGAGTATACAAGACGGCCAATTCAAAGTCTATTTTGGTATGTTATACAGATTATTGCAATATATTCCCAGAGCAGAGTTGTGAGAATTTCCTGAAAGTACAGAATTTTTCTCAGTAAAGAAATAAAAGGAGATCACAATCCCCATATTAACATTATAGCTATAGCAGACGGTTATGCTCACACACTGGGGATTAAACAAGCTGGATATTTCTAAAAGCCACTTCGAAATGAGGCATTTTCTCAAGATTCCTCTCTTTTATTCATCAGTCTTGTGAAACTACCCATTCTCCTTTATTATTCCAGAATAATTCCAAGTTTTCTATTCATGTATAGTAACATATACCTGAATTAGGTGGCTATTTCTCACCACTATCTCCACCTTCAGTTATAGACAGAAAAGCACAGAATTGTCCAGATACCAAAGAATATTAGATGGTACATTCTGGGGACTATGTTTACAAGAGAGAAATCCTACAAGTAACACCTAAAAACTTCATGACAGATAACTAGAAACGACATCAAAGACAGGAACAAAACTCAAATTCTTTCTTTCCAATCCTACCACCTGTAAGATTAACACAAAAAGCATTTGCCTTGAAAAGCAAATACAAACATACTTTCCTTTCATAGCACCTTAAGAGTAAATGATTAAATATGCTAGTAAGAACAACGATACATAGCCGTGGCTAAGGAAAATAGCCTATGATTTAAAAATTTCTCCCCCTCAAAAAACCCCAAGAAGTAAAAAGTTTTAGGTTACTGGTATAAGTTTAGCTGAACAGTCATCATTTTATACTTACATGCTAACCTTTCTTTTAACTGTGGTGTGGGAGCCAAGTCTATAGCACTTTTATTGTGACAATTCAGCAGTGTTGGATCTGCGCCGTAACTCAGGAGAAGAGAACACACTTCAACTCTGTTCTTGGAAGCAGCCTCATGGAGAGGAGTGAACTGCCACAAGTCCATTGCATTTACGCAGGCACCATGCTGGTGGTGAGGTGGGTAAAGCATGTATTTAGTGCTCATCTTTTAAGAGAACTTAGAATATTAGTACTGTGTAATTTACATCATGCAAGCTTAAAAAGGTTATGTCCCCAAAGGTTACTTTTCAACCCAGTTACTTCAAAAAGAGAACACATTTCTCTCCCATAGAAAGTCATTAGTTGCTAAGCCTACCCACAAGTAGGTAGGCTTAACTCTTTTATTGTTAAAAAACAGTTACAAATGAAACTTCAGATTTAATAAGAACTGTTTTTTTCCTTTTCTGAGATATACTTTATATATGGCAAAATACATAGTTCTTAAATACATAGTTTGATGAGTTTCGACTAATGTACATATCTATGAGACCATCGGGCTTCTCTGGGGGCTCAGCTGGTAAAGAATCCACATGCAATGTGGGAGACCTGCAATCTATCTGATGCTTCATTCTTATCCACAGTAACATTCCAAATATTCTGTTGAATTCAATTCAGTTTTACAAGAAGCACAAGCATTACTATTAAACGTGTAATAATATTATGGTCACATTTATAAAGGCTTATGGACCACTTAGAGTATCTAATTACGATACTAAGTTGTTTCTGTGGGAAAATATATTTAGCGGTAGCACATGCCCAAGAGAAGGCGTAGAGGTGTTGGAAACAAAGGTCCTTCCCATGACAGCTGCTGACAGAACGAGGAGAAGTTTCAAAGGCAGAATGGGTGCAGAGCGAAGACTAAAGAATGTGGTCAAATACATATGTAGAGATTAGGGGACAAAAAGAAATGGGTGTGAGTAACATCCTTGAATCCTCTCTCAAAAAGAGTGTGTAGCCTCTGTTCTCATCCAACAGGGAGCAAAACAATAAGTTTTTTGCCAGTTCCAGGAACCTGTCCGTTAAACAATAGCCGCCCATCGTTCTGCCCAGTATACTGGAAGAAGTGAAGTTTACCAAGTAAGCCTGTTTCAACACACCTAGGCAGGCCCTGCAAATCTAACCAGTGGTTGTAATAATATATGGTTCACTAAAAACTGCTTTCTGATATTTTCAGGAACTTTGAACTGCATTTTTAGCTGCAAATTAAAGAACCACTTAGTCTGACATTCAAAAACAGGAAGGCTATTTTATATTTAAAAAATTTATAGTGTTTTAAAAATCTCAAAGCAGTCAGATGACCTATCAGTAATTCACATTTTATAATGATTATAAATACTTCTTCTATATCTACCACGCGCTAGAAACACAAAGAAAAACATATACACACTGTAAGGAAAGTATACAAGAACTAACCTTGACCAGAAGTTCAGTTACTTCATAATGACCATAGGAGCAGGCATTGTGCAGGGGCACCAGATCTCTATAATATGAGAAGGGGAAAAACCCTGCATTATTACAGATTCCCTATGCTTGAGCTTACATACTTAAATTTAAATAGCAAATGGCTTATGTCTTCTAGGCCTCCCTTGTGGCTCAGCTGGTAAAGAATCTGCCTGCAATGCGGGAAACCTGGTTTCAATCCCTGGGCTGGGAAGATTCCCTGGAGAAAGGAAAGGCTACCCACTCCAGTATTCTGGCTTACAGAATTTCAAGGACTGTATAGTCCATGGGGGTTGCAAAAAGTAGGACATGACTGAGCAACTTTCACTGACTTCTGTATCTTTTCCAAACTCAGAACTCAAACACTGGGTCTTCTCTGAAACTTTTTCTTTTACAGATTCTGTAAGGTAAACTGCTATATTCCTTAACATAAACCCAACTGCTTCATGATGGCAACAGAGGGACTATTTTCTGAACAGGAAGGTACAACAGAACCTTAAAATCTCGACGTATCTTTAAGCTGTTCCACCTTGGGAATCACTCACTAATCATCACAGAAATCACCATAATGTCCTTTGTTAAGAGGTGGCCAATCATGACTAAGTCTGTCTGATTCTATCAGAACTCTCCATCAAGTCTCACAGCCTTCCTCACCATTTTGATTAGATGATCTCTTACCTGAGCCCTATCTACTAGCTAACGCCACCTGAGTTTCCATCATCATCTCATAAAACCAAGACTTCTAAAACTGAACTCAATGGTTTCCCCCACAAACAACTTTCCTGGATTTCAGTATGTGTACCATTGGGTCTCATGCATTGGGCTTCAGAATATGAAATGTAATAGTCTCATTTATTCTATCTCATCATATCCAGATATTCAACAAATCTTACACATTCTTACACTGTAATATCTCATGCATCTCTGCCTTCTTTTCACTTCCATTTCCTCCCCACCACTACTGCAGATCTGATTACGCCTGAACCCCTACAATGCTCACTCTCATGTTCTTTTTGCCTCTAGTCTCCTTCTTCAATCTATTCAACACATTGCTGGCAGAGTGCCTCTTTCAGAAGAATCATTCCCCTTGCTTAAGATCCTTCATTCTCTTGCACAGAGTGATGTTTCCTAAACTCTCTGTTTTCTTGAACTGAGTCCAGGTGAAGTATCACCTTCCACAGAAAGATTTCTCAACCACTGCACCCAGCACTGAGCATTCTCTCCTAAAATCTCCTATAAGTACTAGCCCTTTCTATTTATCACCTCACACTTACTAGAGAAATTATATTGTTAGGTGTCTTTTCATGCCTTCTAAAACATAGTATAAGTCCTATGGGTGGTGGCCTTAATGGTTTATAATTCCCTGTTCTCTCAGAGCAATCTGCATATTACAAAAGCTCATCAATGTTTTATGCTGTTTAGTAAAAAATATGATTCTTACAAGATTATCACAGAGATTATCATGAGGACAGAAACATTTAAAAAATTCTCATTTTTGTTCAAATGCTTGATTTACCCTTTATCTTTAGCATGAACATCAGCTCCATGTTGCAACAACAGCTGTACAATCTTTACTCTGTTGTAACCTGCTGCCAAATGCAATGGTGTTGACTGAAATATTAAACAGACAAATCAGTGAAATTCAACAGCTAAAAAATACACATAAAAAGGAAAAAAATCCAAATATAAAACCAGAAATTGAAAAAACACTTTTTAACTTACTACTATCTAAATGATAGTAATAATTTGGTTTTACAAAATCCAACATATATACCAAAGCACAGTATACAAGTTTAAAAGTTCACTATTGCAAACAGGAAGCTAACTATAAACATTTATTATTAACAATGTTTTACTAAGATTAAGAATTAACCCAAATTACTGCTTAAAAGGAGCATTTTCAGCAAATGTTTTAAGTTAAAAGACAAACATAATTTCATGTTACACAAAACTTAGTTGCAAAAGGAAGTACCTTTCTGCCATCACTTGCATGACAGTTGACATTTAAAGGTGTAAGCAGAGCCATCATTTTTTCCTCATTGCCACTCCTAGCACACAAAAAAATGTATTAGCAATTTGTTTTCTTCATCAGATCCTATTTGGAGACATGTATGTGACCATTAAAAATTCATTCTCTTTTTGAGTTTGCTTACTGTAAAATAAAATAATTAAAATTATATGGTAAAATATTTATGGTACATATTTATAACACACCTGGCACTTTCCAAGAGTTCATCCTTCTTATATTCACCTGTGAAGAAGAAGAGCAGAAATTAAACAAAAATTAATTACAAAATAGTATCAGTTTTACACATAAAGATACTCAGTGACCTATGTTTAAAGTACAAACAGTAAATGGAAAATGGTTAATCAAAAGAATATACTGCAGTTTAAAATATTTATATGAAGAACATGGAGTACCTTTGCTATGAAAGTTAAGAAAAAAGATTCAATGTTACATAATGAAACATGACTACAACTATATGAAAACAATATACATAGTAAGAGCAAAGCCAAGAAGGAAATAAATCAAAATTTTACCAAAGTGTGTCTTAGGGGATTTGGCTGTGGGTGAAGGTTTCCTTTTCTTTTTACCCCTCAAATTTCCTAAAACCAGTATTATTTGTTTAACAGACAAAATGCCTCCACAACTTAATTCAAAATCAAAACAGAACAAAATCCATTGAAAAATAACGGTATCAAAGAAATTTATAAATAAAATTAAAATCAGGACTAAATATAAACTCTTTATGCCTATAACTTTTATATTTACCAATGAAAACAAGCAAAAACTTTAAAATCAATATAATTTAAATTAACATAATAGTGTTTATTTATTCACTTAAATGAAATCGAAACTGGTGTCCACAATATGAATTGTACACTGACTGCTGTGCAAGGCTTTTCTGGCACCCAAGATTAAAAAAAAAAAAACAAATAGGGAATAGCATGGAACAGGGAAGGAAGAAATAAATATTAGTCAGTTACAGTAATAGCTCACTTTTCTAGAACTTTTTGAGGGGACTGGTCTAAATTTTCTCAGTAATATCAAAAGAAATACCACAAAGCCCAAGCACAAAAGCTTAACAGCAGAGCCCCTCGGGCTCTTGACTATTAGACATAATTTTAATGGTATTCACACAGTAAATAAGAGGCCACAAAATTAATATGGCAGAGAGTTGGTGCTTCAGAGGAAATCTCTGTTAAGGAAGAAATGTGTGAAGTAGATGAAAAAAGGTGAAAGTCCCTTAGTCATGTCCAACTCTTTGCGATCCTATGGACTGTAGCCAATCAGGCTCCTCTGTCCATGGAATTCTTCAGGAAAGAATACTGGGGTGGGTTGCTATTCCCTTCTCCAGATCTTCCTGACCCAGGAATCCAACCTGGGTCTCTGGCATTGCAGGCAGATTCTTTATCATCTGAGCCACCAGGGAAGCTCATATTACTACTCAAAAAAGCCTGACTGTCTAAAATAAACCTACACCAGGGGACGACAGTCTTATATATCTTAACAGGTTCCTAGGACATCGATATGTCCCAGCAGAATACAGTAACTGCCATTCTTCAAGGTTCTGAGATTGGCGAACCCAGAACCTTATTTGAAAATGCAAGAGAATGGTTAGTAACACACGATTATTTACCACCTCTGGCCCCAGTAAAGGTAGGAATCACAAAATTTAAAAGCTAATTTTAAAAANGTGCGGAATTTCTGAATATACAGAAAAACTATTTTAAACTAGAAATTCTTGACATCTTATTATGCAGATAACCAATGTAAATATCTCCAGGTATAGACTTAAAAACTTTTCCTAGTGATATTCAAAAATAGAGGATTATATTACATATATTGATTTGCAAGCCACTTTTATTCATATCTCATTAGCTTATTATGTCCATTAGCTAGATATCTAAATCAGTTTTTAAATGGCTGATAATTTGATCTAAAATGCAATGTATTTAAATATACTCTTTTAGAAGACTCGAGTTATTAAATAACCAACCACAATGAGATGGGTATTCTTTATTACTGCTATTTAAATCAGTTGGTGTGTGTTAAATATTTTAGAAATATTTTACAAATATTGAATTCTGTGTAAACTCAAAGGCAGTTCTTCATGACAAAACAATAAAAATGAAGGCTAAAAAATTGCTGACTGAATTTTTGAAGTGTGAACGCTTAACATAGACATCTTTAAACCAAAAGTGAACTGAAAAATAATGTGTCTGGGAAATAAATTACATTCTATCCATTTCTGCTTAGCATAATTTCCTTCATATTTCCTCATTATAAATAGAAATTAGTTTTGTTTGCCAGAATCAATCTCATAATTGATGAAGATAACTGTATTATTTTAAAATCTGTAGTGCAACTCAGCTTGATGACTTTGTTACCTTTGGACTGAGGAATAAATCAGCCTTGAGCAGGATACCTTAAAAAAGTCCAAACTGGGGTCTAATCCTAAAAATCCAAATTGGAGTCTAATTCTAAAATCCTAAAAATCCTGGAGTCCAATTTTAAAATAACTTAAAGTATTTCTTAGTTATCTGTCTCATTTTGTCTGAGGGCTTCAATATGCTCTATAGACACTATCTCATTATTTNGGCTTCTTTTTAGGAAAATATACTAAACAGAAATCTCACTTAAACAGAGTCAGGAGACCAGATGGGGGAGCTCTCATGCTCTGTGAAGATAGCAGAGCCCAACAGGAAGAAAAAAAGACTCTTTCCTGACAAGGACTCAGTCAACAAAAAGCCATGGACTCTGTTTACCATTGCTCTGTCAACTTCCATTTTCCCCAAAGTGTTGTCTTTACCTTCCCGTACAAGCACTTGGACATGGCTCACTACAATTACAGACCCCATATTGCAATTCTCTGCTGATCCCCAAAAAAAACCCTCTTCACTAGAAAAATATTTGGAAATCTATTTAAGTCAACAAATTACATCAACTTACATACCTAACTTGCTTTTCTTGAATTTCAGGTCCTGAAATTATGTAAGATTTAGATCTCTAGAAATCTGCACCACCCCTGTTGAAAAGCATCATCTGGGTCAAACTCTGTCTCTTTCTCTTCAACAATTAAGAAAATGGAGAAATAAAGATGTTTAATCCATCCTCTATCTATGCAAATATTCTTAAGACACATGGTAGCCAACTTCACAATTCCCAAAAAGCTTTGCTTCTTACACTAAACCTTTTCTTCTTATACTAAACTTCCTCAGAGCTTCCTGCTCTGTCTTCAGTCTGAAGCCANTTGCTGTCCTGGAAGGTGGTTCTCCAATCATATTTTATGCAGTAGGATTCATATTATTATGAGTTGCTTTGTGCTATAATATTTATTTTAGATAGAGGCTGTGTATACTTATGAAATATAGTACTCTCAATCCCTTTGTTTTGACCTTTTAATGATCTTTGGCAATTGCCCTATGATTGGTATGAGTATGGAGACTGGTATTTATCACAGTGCGTGTGTGCATGCTCATTCACTCAGTATATCCAACTCTTTGTGAACCCACAGACTTGTAGTCCACCAGGCTCCTCTGTTCATGGTATTATCCCAGTGAGAATACTGGAATGGACTGCCATTTCCTCCTCCAGGGGAACTTTCCCATCCAGGGATCTGCTGTCTCCNACTCTTTGTGAACCCACAGACTTGTAGTCCACCAGGCTCCTCTGTCCATGGTATTACCCCAGTGAGAATACTGGAATGGACTGCCATTTCCTCCTCCAGGGGAACTTCCCCATCCAGGGATCGAATCCCTGTCTTCTGCTGCTCTGACACTGGCAGGCAGATTCTTTACCACTGAGCCTAAGGAGACTGAAATGCCAGCAATCAGTGTGCATTTACAATTCCATCACCCACTGCATATAGACTCAAGCAAAGTTTACATAAACTGAAAGGTCCCTCAAAGTTTGCAAACTAAGTGACTCATCAGAAAAGTCAGATTGAATGGTGTAAATTCTTCTACGTCAGGTGGACAATTCTGAAAACACCGTGCGCTTAGAGAAATAGGTTAGTGATTTCTTCCTTGAATTTAGTTCACTCATTTTAAAATGAGCTATAAAGTTGTTTCTGTTTTTTTTTAATAGTAGACTTCCCACCACTGCTTCCCAGCATGAATTCATAATTCTGTTTATGGCATCATAATAATCTCTATAGCAACTAATGGTGATATCAGAGTCCAACACTGGAGCTTCAAAGAGGAAAAGGAACTGTGGGGACAGATGATATCTTGCAAATAAAGATTATGTTTTCAAGCAGATGTTACTAAAAGAGTAGAAATGAATGGAAAGATTACCCACATTAAGGAAAAAAGTCATAATTAGAATGTAGATGCTTATTAAGTAATCATTCAGCTAATGATCTTTTTTTCCTAGAATAAAGGATAGAAATTGAAAAAGGGAAAAATGAGGGAAATGCATCAATGAAAGGATCTTTTATGAACTAATCTATTCTTTTAAGTACAGATGGCTGTGTACTTTTTAAATATAGCTGAAGATACTTAGTGCTCACTGTACGTTAAGGAGATAATCACCAGGCACTGCTGAATCTATGGGGAAATTTGAGCTGTGCATTTTCCTTGAGGTACTCTGAGGAAGGTATGCCATGGGCCATGTTAGTTATTAGTGATATAAGTAGTTTCACACTAATTAGCAGACATTATATCTCATCTTTTATCATCATGTCATATCCTTGCCACACAAAGCATACTTTATGTGCTTCAGATTCATTTGATTCCTTTTTGTGTTGGTGAATATATATACGTATGATAGCACCAAGAAACGCTGACTTATATACTACGCAAAATAAAAATGTATTCTCTCAAGAACTGCTGTAGAGGTGAAAAGATAAGACAGGTGAGGATGGTATGGTAGGCGGTTTTCAAATCAATGCACAGCTTCCTGGTATTCACAGCCTTATATAATTTCCTGTTAGGTGTGGGTTGGACTTAATTTACATCCAATATATTATGGCAGAATTGATAAGATACAGATTCTAGGATAAGTCATAAAAGGACTACAGCTTGAACAGTTGCTCTATTTTGGGAAAGCTAGCTGCCAAGTCTTGCCATTGTGAGCACCTATCCAAGTTTTCTTGGAATTTTCCTTCTTTTAGCCTTGAAAGTCACATATATAGAGACTGTCCCTAGCTGTCTAGTCCCTGTTCCCACAGAATTCATTAAGCTGAAGTCCTAATCCTCAAAGGTGATGGTATTTGGAGATGTGGCCTTGGGAAAGTGGTGAAGGTGGGCGCCTCATGAATGTGGTAATGGTGGGGGTGTGGTGATGTTGGGGGTTTAGTCACTAAGTTGTGTCTGACTTCTGCAACCCCATGGGCTGGGGTCACAGAATCTTGCCAGGCTTCTCTGTCCATAGGATTTTCCAGGCAAGAATACTGGAGTGGGTTGCCATTTCCTTCTCCAGGGGATCTTCTCAACTCAGGAACTGAACCTGGGTCTCCTATGTTGCAGGCAGATTCTTTACCAACAGCTACAAGGTCAGTGCCTTTATAAAAGAAGTTCCACCCCTAAAAGATGCTCAGCCCCTTCCACCATGTAAGGCAGGAAGGCACTATTAAGGAACCAAGAAGTCCTCACTAAATACCATAACTGCTGGTAGCATGACTCTGGACTTTCAGCCTTCACAACTGTGAAATGTTGGTTGTTTATAAGCTACCCAGTCTGCTGTACTTTGTTACAGCAGCCTGAAAAGGACTTAGACAACCTCACAGTTTGCAATCTGTTTCACAGTTTTATATTTTAAACACAAATCCCCAAGTGGTCACAAGGAATGACAAAATTGTTGTGCTTCAAGTACTGTTTATTCATCTTTCCAGTCACTCTACTAACATTGTTTACTTCATATCTACTGTTTAATTGCAGGAATATGTAACCCCACAGTGACTGAAGACACAGACTGTAACCAAAGCAAGTCTGAATGGTTCAGAACTATCAGGCTGCTGCTGCTGCTGCTAAGTCGCTTCGGTCTCATCCGACTCTGTGCGACCCCATAGACTGCAGCCCACTAGGCTTCCCCATCCCTGGGATTCTCCAGGCAAGAACCCTGGAGTGGGTTTGCCATTTCCTTCTCCAATGCATGAAAGTGAAAAGTGAAAGTGAAGTTGTTCAGTTGTGTCCAACTCTTAGCGACCCCATGGACTGCAGCCTACCAGGCTCTGCCATCCATGGGATTTTCCAGGCAAGAATACTGGAGTGGGTCACCATTGCCTTCTCCAAGAACCATCAGGAACTTACTCTAAAAACCAATTTCTCTAAGTCTGTGTGTTCTGAGAATCAGAGTTTTCCAAATTAGCTTCCACGGAGAATACAATGTTTACTGAAGAATACATAATAAAACCATGCCAATCTAAAGCTAGCATATTTATTATTAAAACCTAAGAGTAACTGCAACAATTATTTTGAACCCTGACCAACAAAAGCTTTTGGTGATGAAGTATATTTTTCACTGACATTGTTCAGACTTGTTGATGCAAAGTGATAATAAAAAGCAGACAAACATTTCTTTGTTTTATGATTATTTCTGAGTCACCCTAATGCCTTCATTCAGGGCAGTTTTCCCTTGATATTTACCCTTGGAATCTCCCATAAATGAGAAAAATCCTCTTTATAAATCTGGAGAGAGCAGAATCTCTCTTGTTAAATCTGGGCAGAGGGCTTCCACCATCTCAGCCATGTATGGTTGGGGAGGGGTCAGTCAAGATCCACCTAAGGCATTTCTACAGAAGCACCAGGGCTCCACGGAGGAAATCGACAAATCAAAGTCAATCTTATCTAGATTAGGCTTCTTATTTTCATTGGAAGCAAGTGAGAGTGGGCCTGAAATGCAGAGCATCAAAAACTGGCTTGTGGTAAAAGTTCTAAATTACCAATAATTAAAAACACCAAAGAGATGCAGGTTCAATCCCTTGGGTGGAAGATCCTTTGGAGTAGGAACTGGCAACATGATCCAGTATGTTTTTTTTTATTTTTAATTGAAGGATAATTGCTTTACAGTATTCTTGCCTGGAAAATTTCATGGTCAGAGGAGCCTGGCGGGCTATAGTCCATGAGGTCCCAAAGAGCTGGCCATGACTGAGTGACTAAGCACAGCACAGAAACACTAATCAACTACAATGGGGGAAGACTGAAGCATCTTTCTATTCTCTGGATCCTTATATTCTCTTCTCTATATAAATATAGATGTGTATACTACAGTATGTTATAATATGAAGAGTTGCTCAGAGTCTGTATCCCCAAATACAGACGAAAGAGTATCACAGAGGTATGTATGTCAGGCAGCTAACTAATAAGAACATTTTGGGTTTTTTCTTGGACTTTAGAATGTTTTTAGGATTTGCCATTTTTTAAAGAATTGTCACTTGTGTGGCTTCTTTTTAGGAAAATATAATAAACAGAAATCTCAATTAAACAGAGTCAGGAGACCAGGTGGGGGAGCTCTCATGCTCTGTGAAGATAGCAGAGCCTGACAGGAAGAAAAAGACTCTTTCCTGACAAGGACTCAGTCAACAAAAAGCCATGGACTCTGTTTACCATTGCCCTGTCAACTTCCATTTTCCCCAAAGTGTTCTCTTTACCTTCCTGTACAAGCAACTTGGACATGGCTCACTACAATTACAGACCCCATATTGCAATTCTCTGCTGATCCCCAAAAAAACCCTCTTCACTAGAAAAATATTTGGAAATCTATTTAAGTCAACAAATTACATCAACTTACATACCTAACTTGCTTTTCTTGAATTTCAGGTCCTGAAATTATGTAAGATTTATATCTCTAGAAATCTGCACCACCCCAGTTGAAAAGCATCATCCGGGTCAAACTCTGCCTCTTTCTCTTCAACAATTAAGAAAATGGAGAAATAAAGATGTTTAATCCATCCTCTATCTATGCAAATATTCTTAAGATACATGGCAGCCAACTTCACAATTCCCCAAAAGCCTTGCTTCTTACACTAAACTTTTTCTTCTTATACTAAACTTCCTTAGAGGCTCCTGCTCTGTCTTCAGTCTGAAGCCAGTGCCAACGATGTAACAGTGGCTCACATTTTCCTCCTGAATTATTTCTTTTTTAGTCGTTTCTCATACAATTTATTGTTTAGATCTCTATGTATAGTCCTATTTCCCTTTTATGGACATATTCCAGTGTATGGATGTCCCTTTCAAACTGTAGCACCCAAAACCGTTGTCTATGATTTAAATTNAGATGGGGGAGCTCTCATGCTCTGTGAAGATAGCAGAGCCCAACAGGAAGAAAAAAAGACTCTTTCCTGACAAGGACTCAGTCAACAAAAAGCCATGGACTCTGTTTACCATTGCTCTGTCAACTTCCATTTTCCCCAAAGTGTTGTCTTTACCTTCCCGTACAAGCACTTGGACATGGCTCACTACAATTACAGACCCCATATTGCAATTCTCTGCTGATCCCCAAAAAAAACCCTCTTCACTAGAAAAATATTTGGAAATCTATTTAAGTCAACAAATTACATCAACTTACATACCTAACTTGCTTTTCTTGAATTTCAGGTCCTGAAATTATGTAAGATTTAGATCTCTAGAAATCTGCACCACCCCTGTTGAAAAGCATCATCTGGGTCAAACTCTGTCTCTTTCTCTTCAACAATTAAGAAAATGGAGAAATAAAGATGTTTAATCCATCCTCTATCTATGCAAATATTCTTAAGACACATGGTAGCCAACTTCACAATTCCCAAAAAGCTTTGCTTCTTACACTAAACCTTTTCTTCTTATACTAAACTTCCTCAGAGCTTCCTGCTCTGTCTTCAGTCTGAAGCCAGTGCCAACAGTGTAACAGTGGCTCACATTTTCCTCCTGAATTATTTCTTTTTTAGTCATTTCTCATACAATTTATTGTTTAGATCTCTTTATGTATAGTCCTATTTCCCTTTTATGGACATATTCCAGTGTATGGATATCCCTTTCAAATTGTAGCACCCAAAACTGTTGTCTATGATTTAAATTTGTATATGTAATATTTGCTAATTAAAATTCTCAACATTTCCCTTCCCATAGATTCATTCCAGTTGCCATTCCACACCATTCTCTTTGTATCCAACTTTTAAAAGAGGCCCAAAGTTTAACTGGAAACATGAGGCAAGATATGGATACTTAAAACCTTATCTTTCATTAAGAATAGTTTTTAAAAAGTCAACAATAGTTTCAATTCCAATGTTAGAATTATACAACAAAAGAAGTTATGGAATAGTAGTTCAGGCACACTGGAAGAAAATAAAGAAGGGCTTCATCATATATTACATATTTATATTACATTTCATAAGTGTATTCGTATTATATATCACAAGTATCACATATCACACTTGCAGCATCTCAGGTGTTGGTCTATACAACTCTTCATGTCTTGCCCACACTAAGAGACAACAAGCGCAAGGAGAAAGGGTGGGAACAGACAACTGAAGTCCCCTCCTGTGCAGCTGCTTCTGTCTGAATGAGGGGCCCTAAAGAGAGGATGTTTGGAGAATCAGAAACCTTTTTTAGTCACTAAAACTTTTGAACCCTCTTCCTTGTTACTGCCAGGAGAGATCCTGGATTCTTCCTTGGTCTGTAATTTAGGAAGGCTCCCATCTTTTCATTCTTCGCTTACAATCTGGCTTTGTTCTGATCTTCCTGCAGTCTCACAGTGTTTGCCTGTGAGTGACATGAATAAGGCACAGGCATTGTGTGCAGTGCAAATCCAATAAATGATGACTGACCTAGGAACTGGGGATGCAGAACTACATATATGCAGTGACATCTCTGAGCTCTTGGATTTTCCATGATCGAGATGGTGCCTGTCTAAAAATTCCGTAAATGTCAGTTATGGGTCTCCCTTTTGCAACACTGAGTACTGAAGGTAGACACACACAGAACTTGGATGGGTGAAGATTGCCTGTGAGACTCTCAACCCTTCTTTTTGCTAATCCTTTCCCATATAACAAGCCTGTGACTACTGGGCTGGAGCTCTGTTGTTTTCATCTGGCTTTGGGGGATACTTTTTACCATTTATTTCCCCAGTGTTTTGGTAGCTTTCATGTTCCCCACCTCTTTTCCAAGATCCACCAACTTATTCATCTCCAACGTGCGTTCAGTTCACCTCTGTCTTCCATAAAGATTAAACTTGATGAGGTAAGGAAATAAACCTATTCCAAGTCTTTAGACAGTTAAATTCAAGCAAGAAATTAAGGATGAATTGCCAGTACATTTCCCCAAATGTACCTGAGAACAGTAGTTTTCCAACTTTCCCTTTTAACCTAGACCCACTGTAATAAATCCATTTTGCACTGGATGCAGCCATGCATCCATATATGCAAATGAAACAAAAACAAAGAACTCGTAGAACAGTATCATAGAAGGCACACTCTAATGCATTCTATTACACTTTTTCCTCCAATGCTGATAATTCTCCATCATTTTGGTGATGGACAGAGAGGTCTGGCCTGCTGCAATTCATGGAGTCGCAAAGAGTCAGACACGACTGAGCGACAGAATTGAACTGAGAGGGTCACAACCATCATCTGAAAGAACACTACCACAGAGGAAACATCAGCAGCACTCTGTCCTCACCCAGAGGTGTGAGTGCACCCTAGTAGGANCTTGCCAGGCTTCTCTGTCCATAGGATTTTCCAGGCAAGAATACTGGAGTGGGTTGCCATTTCCTTCTCCAGGGGATCTTCTCAACTCAGGAACTGAACCTGGGTCTCCTATGTTGCAGGCAGATTCTTTACCAACAGCTACAAGGTCAGTGCCTTTATAAAAGAAGTTCCACCCCTAAAAGATGCTCAGCCCCTTCCACCATGTAAGGCAGGAAGGCACTATTAAGGAACCAAGAAGTCCTCACTAAATACCATAACTGCTGGTAGCATGACTCTGGACTTTCAGCCTTCACAACTGTGAAATGTTGGTTGTTTATAAGCTACCCAGTCTGCTGTACTTTGTTACAGCAGCCTGAAAAGGACTTAGACAACCTCACAGTTTGCAATCTGTTTCACAGTTTTATATTTTAAACACAAATCCCCAAGTGGTCACAAGGAATGACAAAATTGTTGTGCTTCAAGTACTGTTTATTCATCTTTCCAGTCACTCTACTAACATTGTTTACTTCATATCTACTGTTTAATTGCAGGAATATGTAACCCCACAGTGACTGAAGACACAGACTGTAACCAAAGCAAGTCTGAATGGTTCAGAACTATCAGGCTGCTGCTGCTGCTGCTAAGTCGCTTCGGTCTCATCCGACTCTGTGCGACCCCATAGACTGCAGCCCACTAGGCTTCCCCATCCCTGGGATTCTCCAGGCAAGAACCCTGGAGTGGGTTTGCCATTTCCTTCTCCAATGCATGAAAGTGAAAAGTGAAAGTGAAGTTGTTCAGTTGTGTCCAACTCTTAGCGACCCCATGGACTGCAGCCTACCAGGCTCTGCCATCCATGGGATTTTCCAGGCAAGAATACTGGAGTGGGTCACCATTGCCTTCTCCAAGAACCATCAGGAACTTACTCTAAAAACCAATTTCTCTAAGTCTGTGTGTTCTGAGAATCAGAGTTTTCCAAATTAGCTTCCACGGAGAATACAATGTTTACTGAAGAATACATAATAAAACCATGCCAATCTAAAGCTAGCATATTTATTATTAAAACCTAAGAGTAACTGCAACAATTATTTTGAACCCTGACCAACAAAAGCTTTTGGTGATGAAGTATATTTTTCACTGACATTGTTCAGACTTGTTGATGCAAAGTGATAATAAAAAGCAGACAAACATTTCTTTGTTTTATGATTATTTCTGAGTCACCCTAATGCCTTCATTCAGGGCAGTTTTCCCTTGATATTTACCCTTGGAATCTCCCATAAATGAGAAAAATCCTCTTTATAAATCTGGAGAGAGCAGAATCTCTCTTGTTAAATCTGGGCAGAGGGCTTCCACCATCTCAGCCATGTATGGTTGGGGAGGGGTCAGTCAAGATCCACCTAAGGCATTTCTACAGAAGCACCAGGGCTCCACGGAGGAAATCGACAAATCAAAGTCAATCTTATCTAGATTAGGCTTCTTATTTTCATTGGAAGCAAGTGAGAGTAGGCCTGAAATGCAGAGCATCAAAAACTGGCTTGTGGTAAAAGTTCTAAATTACCAATAATTAAAAACACCAAAGAGATGCAGGTTCAATCCCTTGGGTGGAAGATCCTTTGGAGTAGGAACTGGCAACATGATCCAGTATGTTTTTTTTATTTTTAATTGAAGGATAATTGCTTTACAGTATTCTTGCCTGGAAAATTTCATGGTCAGAGGAGCCTGGCGGGCTATAGTCCATGAGGTCCCAAAGAGCTGGCCATGACTGAGTGACTAAGCACAGCACAGAAACACTAATCGACTACAATGGGGGAAGACCAAAGCATCTTTCTATTCTCTGGATCCTTATATTCTCTTCTCTATATAAATATAGATGTGTATACTACAGTATGTTGTAATATGAAGAGTTGCTCAGAGTCTGTACCCCCAAATACAGACGAAAGAGTATCACAGAGGTATGTATGTCAGGCAGCTAACTAATAAGAACATTTTGGGTTTTTTCTTGGACTTTAGAATGTTTTTAGGATTTGCCATTTTTTAAAGAATTGTCACTTGTGTGGCTTCTTTTTAGGAAAATATACTAAACAGAAATCTCACTTAAACAGAGTCAGGAGACCAGATGGGGGAGCTCTCATGCTCTGTGAAGATAGCAGAGCCCAACAGGAAGAAAAAAAGACTCTTTCCTGACAAGGACTCAGTCAACAAAAAGCCATGGACTCTGTTTACCATTGCTCTGTCAACTTCCATTTTCCCCAAAGTGTTGTCTTTACCTTCCCGTACAAGCACTTGGACATGGCTCACTACAATTACAGACCCCATATTGCAATTCTCTGCTGATCCCCAAAAAAAACCCTCTTCACTAGAAAAATATTTGGAAATCTATTTAAGTCAACAAATTACATCAACTTACATACCTAACTTGCTTTTCTTGAATTTCAGGTCCTGAAATTATGTAAGATTTAGATCTCTAGAAATCTGCACCACCCCTGTTGAAAAGCATCATCTGGGTCAAACTCTGTCTCTTTCTCTTCAACAATTAAGAAAATGGAGAAATAAAGATGTTTAATCCATCCTCTATCTATGCAAATATTCTTAAGACACATGGTAGCCAACTTCACAATTCCCAAAAAGCTTTGCTTCTTACACTAAACCTTTTCTTCTTATACTAAACTTCCTCAGAGCTTCCTGCTCTGTCTTCAGTCTGAAGCCAGTGCCAACAGTGTAACAGTGGCTCACATTTTCCTCCTGAATTATTTCTTTTTTAGTCATTTCTCATACAATTTATTGTTTAGATCTCTTTATGTATAGTCCTATTTCCCTTTTATGGACATATTCCAGTGTATGGATATCCCTTTCAAATTGTAGCACCCAAAACTGTTGTCTATGATTTAAATTTGTATATGTAATATTTGCTAATTAAAATTCTCAACATTTCCCTTCCCATAGATTCATTCCAGTTGCCATTCCACACCATTCTCTTTGTATCCAACTTTTAAAAGAGGCCCAAAGTTTAACTGGAAACATGAGGCAAGATATGGATACTTAAAACCATATCTTTCATTAAGAATAGTTTTTAAAAAGTCAACAATAGTTTCAATTCCAATGTTAGAATTATACAACAAAAGAAGTTATGGAATAGTAGTTCAGGCACACCGGAAGAAAATAAAGAAGGGCTTCATCATATATTACATATTTATATTACATTTCATAAGTGTATTCGTATTATATATCACAAGTATCACATATCACACTTGCAGCATCTCAGGTGTTGGTCTATACAACTCTTCATGTCTTGCCCACACTAAGAGACAACAAGCGCAAGGAGAAAGGGTGGGAACAGACAACTGAAGTCCCCTCCTGTGCAGCTGCTTCTGTCTGAATGAGGGGCCCTAAAGAGAGGATGTTTGGAGAATCAGAAACCTTTTTTAGTCACTAAAACTTTTGAACCCTCTTCCTTGTTACTGCCAGGAGAGATCCTGGATTCTTCCTTGGTCTGTAATTTAGGAAGGCTCCCATCTTTTCATTCTTCGCTTACAATCTGGCTTTGTTCTGATCTTCCTGCAGTCTCACAGTGTTTGCCTGTGAGTGACATGAATAAGGCACAGGCATTGTGTGCAGTGCAAATCCAATAAATGATGACTGACCTAGGAACTGGGGATGCAGAACTACATATATGCAGTGACATCTCTGAGCTCTTGGATTTTCCATGATCGAGATGGTGCCTGTCTAAAAATTCCTTAAATGTCAGTTATGGGTCTCCCTTTTGCAGCACTGAGTACTGAAGGTAGACACACACAGAACTTGGATGGGTGAAGATTGCCTGTGAGACTCTCAACCCTTCTTTTTGCTAATCCTTTCCCATATAACAAGCCTGTGACTACTGGGCTGGAGCTCTGTTGTTTTCATCTGGCTTTGGGGGATACTTTTTACCATTTATTTCCCCAGTGTTTTGGTAGCTTTCATGTTCCCCACCTCTTTTCCAAGATCCACCAACTTATTCATCTCCAACGTGCGTTCAGTTCACCTCTGTCTTCCATAAAGATTAAACTTGATGAGGTAAGGAAATAAACCTATTCCAAGTCTTTAGACAGTTAAATTCAAGCAAGAAATTAAGGATGAATTGCCAGTACATTTCCCCAAATGTACCTGAGAACAGTAGTTTTCCAACTTTCCCTTTTAACCTAGACCCACTGTAATAAATCCATTTTGCACTGGATGCAGCCATGCATCCATATATGCAAATGAAACAAAAACAAAGAACTCGTAGAACAGTATCATAGAAGGCACACTCTAATGCATTCTATTACACTTTTTCCTTCAATGCTGATAATTCTCCATCATTTTGGTGATGGACAGAGAGGCCTGGCCTGCTGCAATTCATGGAGTCGCAAAGAGTCAGACACGACTGAGCGACAGAATTGAACTGAGAGGGTCACAACCATCATCTGAAAGAACACTACCACAGAGGAAACATCAGCAGCACTCTGTCCTCACCCAGAGGTGTGAGTGCACCCTAGTAGGAATCGTGCCACAGCCATGTCTAAACATACCACAGATTTGAGGGTTTGACAGAACATTGAGTCCCTTACCTCCCACCTCAGTAAAACAGCCTTCTCCTGCATTCTCAGGAACAATGTGATCACACCTTATGTACTATTGTGTACTCCTCTGCCCTGCTTTCTGAAATATGCATAATAAGTAAAACGAATAGCACAGATGCCATTTTGTTAATACGTCTATTATAGAGATGCTATGCTTCAGTGCTAATGGAGTTTTTTGGTCCTTTGGAGGTCCTGATGTTGCAAGCTATGATTTATGGAAGGCCAAAGTGTTTTGCTATAACAAAGGTCTGTTGTATTAAAACACCCACCAGCTTCCTGCCCATTTTGTACCACAACTCACATTAATTTTCCTGTGACTCAGCCCCTATCACAAGTCTTATTGACTCTGTCTCCAAAACATATCCTCTGTGTGTGTGTGTGTGTGTGTGTGTGTGTGTGTGTGCGTGTGTGTGTTAACATGGCATATCTCCTAAGCCCTCATTCTATTTCAAGTTGTTACCATCTCTTTCCTAGGATTCTGTAATAACCTCCTAATTGGCCTCCCTGACTTCAGTCTTGCCCTCCCACAATCCATTGTTCATCCCATAGTCAAATGGTGAATTTCTAACGTAAATTAGACAAGGTCATAGCCCTGCTTAAAGAAAAAAATATAGAGAGATGTGGCATATGTGTGTATGTGTGTGTGTCTGTTTGTGTGTGAAAACGTTTCTCTCTCTCAAGCACCATGGTTTCTTTCAGAGAGGAACTTCACCTAAAATGTGCAGCCCTCTCCAATGTTACGATCTGCAGTTGCAGCTGTGTACAGCTCCGTGTGCATGCAAAATAAGGGTGGGAAGAAAGTGAAAACCAATCATTTGGTTGCTCAGCTGAAACACTTTCTCTCTCCCTCTCTCACACACTCACACACACTCTCTCTAATCAGTGGCTTCCAAATCTTAAATCTTGCCCTGATATGGCCCTCTTGCCTTTCAGCGGCCAAGCCTCAGGTACAGCCTGCCCTCTCCTCCCTGTGCTCCAGCTGTGCTCTATGCCATTTCACCCTCCAAACATGTTGAGCTTTCTCCAGCTGAGGGCTTCCTCTGCATGACCAGTACCTTTCCATTCCTCATATCTCAGTTCAAAGGCACTTTGAAGACGTGTTCCCTAAAGTAGAATTTCCATACACATAAGATATTCCATGTCATTTTCTTCACAATGTGAACCTACGTTGTTTACTTGTTTATTCCTTTATTGGCTTATTGTATTCCCTCCACTAGCACGCAAAAATCTTAGAAGGCATATTCTCCATTGAATTCTAGTACTTAGAGTAGTGCTAGTTACAAGGCAGACCTTCAATAAACAAGAAAATTAAGGCATGTTTCAATATATGTGTTATGTTCAATGAAGGAGAATAGCACTTAAGCATTATTCTATATTAATAAAATAACAAAAGCTCATTGTGCTCTGACTTTTCACAACTAAAAGTTATTTGCAGAACGTACAAAAATTCAGCTTACTAATTCGTTCATTATTCACAAATATTGTCTCTTCAAATAATTGTGCTAATTCACATGGATGAGAGAAAATTATTTATGCATGTGTGTGGTAAAACTGAACACTGATTTAGGATTTCCAGTCTCCCCACACTGATGTTCATCGACAGCAACAGAAAACAAAGTATTTTATATGACCTTTCAATAGTCTTTACAGCATTTTTTTAGTGAGCAATATCCATATCTGTTAGATAAAAAAGATTGTCAACCAAGAGTCTAGCTGAATATTTGACTCCTTTTTTTGTGACAGAAATATTTATTGAGAAATTTTCAAGGAAATACTATAGCATCGCTGGGTTAACAGATACCAACTGCAGCCAGGATCCAAAATTCTTAGGCTCACTTCAGATCTTTGGAATTCCTGAGAATTCTCTATATGCTTAAGCAAAACACTATGCTGTCTGGATATCTGCAACTATTCAAAAGCATTCTTTCTCTGATTCAAGATGAGCTTCCCAATAGAAGCTGCACTTCACTTGGTTAGGGAAGCAAGTACAATACACACTCCATGTAAACTATGCTGAAGTCTTAAACAACTTATTTCTGTCCTTTATCAGTTTATTATTTTCCTATAGGTACATTCCAGTTCCAAATAGGAAAATGAGTAAGTACATCAAGGCTGTATATTGTCACCCTGCTTATTTAACTTCTATGCAGAATACATCATGAGAAACGCTGGGCTGAAAGAAGCACAAGCTGGAATCAAGATTGCCGGGAGAAATATCAATAACCTCAGATATGCAGATGACACCACCCTTATGGCACAAAATGAAGAGGAACTAAAGAGCCTCTTGATGAAAATGAAAGAGGAGAGTGAAAAAGTTGGCTAGAAGTACAACATTCAGAAAACGAAGATCACGGCATCTGGTCCTATCACTTCATGGGAAATAGATGGGGAAACAGTGGAAACAGTGTCAGACATTATTTTGGGGGGCTCCAAAATCACTGCAGATGGTGACTGCAGTCATGAAATTAAAAGACTTTTACTCCTTGGAAGAAAAGTTATGACCAACCTAGACAGCATGTTAAAAAGCAGAGACATTACTTTGTCAACAAAGTTCCATCTAGTCAAGGCTATGGTATTTCCAGTGGTCATGTATGGATGTGAGAGTTGGACTGTGAAGAAGGCTGAGCGCTGAAGACTTGAACTGTGGTGTTGGAGAAGACTCTTGAGAGTCCCTTGGACTGCGAGGATCTCCAACCAGTCCATTCTGAAGAAGATTGGTCCTGAGTGTTCATTGAAAGGAATGATGCTAAAGCTGAAACTCTAGTACTTTGGCCACCTCATGCGAAGAGTTGACTCATTGGAAAAGACTCTGATGCTGAGAGGGATTAAGGGCAAGAGGAAAAGGGGACGACAGAGGATGAGATGGCTAGATAGCATCACCAACTCGATGGACATGAGTTTGAGTGAACTCTGGGAGTTGGTGATGGAAAGGGAGGCCTGGCATGTTGCAATTCATGGGGTCGCAAAGAGTCGGACATGACTGAGCGACTGAACTGAACTGAACTGAACATTCCTGAATACATTAAAATACTTGACCCTTCAAGTCAAATAGGCAAAACACCTGTGTCTCTTGGTAAATATCCAGTCATACTTTCTCATCACATTACTGTTGATTGGGACAAGAAGTGTTGCCATTTTTAAAATGTATTTGACTCCCATGAGAAACGCTGGACTGGAATAAACACAAGCTGGAGTCAAGATTGCTGGGAGAAATATCAATAACCTCAGATATGCAGTTGACACCACCCTTATGGCAGAAAGTGAAGAGGAACTAAAAAGCCTCTTGATGAAAGTAAAANTTCACGCATTGTAGAAGGAAATGGCAACCCACTCCAGTGTTCCTACCTGGAGAATCCCAGGGACAGGGGAGCCTGGTGGGCTGCTGTCTGTGGGATCGCACAGAGTCGGACACGACTGAAGCGACTTAGCAGCAGCAGCAGACCTTTCCTAGTGCACGGAACTGGCTTTCTATCTGTCTCAAGGATTTAAAATGTCCCTGTTTTGCAGGAAATAGAAGTAAGGTAGCAGAGTCCAAAATCTCTGATTCTTTAGGCTCAGAAAAGTCAATACTGGGTTAATGACTACTCTCAAATAAGCAGCTTTCTCACATGTAACTTTCTGTCAGTGATTAACCTGTTAGGCAAATCCTACTTCATTAAAGTATCCTACATGACTGACAATTTTTTCTCCAAACACTTCTGTACTTATGCTGCCATTTCTACTCTCCCACAACCATCCTAGTTCATGCCTTCATCATTCTTCATTTGTGTTTTTCTACAGCTTCCCAGTCTTCCTAATGTCATGCAGCCCACTCAGCCCTCTACCAAATCACTCTTTTTAAATACACTGCTCTCATCACACTGTCCCCTCCTTAAAAGTTATAAATGATTCCACACTATCCACACATTAGTATAAAGCTCCTTAATCTGGAATTCAAAGCTCCTTATAAAGTAGTCAATACACTTCCCTTTGCAACCTTTCTCCCCAATACTTCCTAGGGAGACTTATAAAGGAGTGATCCAACTCTAGCCCATTCACTGCACTATTATCCTCCAACACTCTCTGTTCACTTCCACCATGCCTTCATCTGGTTCTTTGTGGGTATCAGTCCCAAGAGAATCCACACTTCTGAAGAACAGAGATTCTGTACTACTCTATCATCTAAAAATTTTATAAGCCCAGTACCACGTTCAAAAAGACACTCAGTAAACAGTGACTAGGTTAATCATTAAGTCTTCTTAAATATTTAAATTCAGTCTGGCAAAATTTGATCACATTAACAAATTCAATTTAGATTCAGAATAGTTACAAACTATTTCTGAAAAATTCTGGAATGTAAACAGTCTTACCGATGCAAACATCAATCTTTCCTTTAATTGCAGCTTCATGGAGAGGAGTGTAATTCCAATTATCACGAGCATTTGGGTCTGCACCATGTCGCAAAAGGAGATTGACCACTTCTGCATGGCCAAAAGAGCACGCGTTATGAAGAGGAATAAGCCCCCCATCATCGCGGGCTTGGACGTTTGCGCCATTCTGAAGCAAATATTCAACTACATCTTTCCGACCAAAACCTAGAAGAAAATAAATTATCCACATTTAAGTTCTCCAAAGAAAATATATCAAGATAGAAGCAATAAATACACGTCATACTAAAGTGTTTTGGGATGCAAAACATTAACAGATACAAAAATTCATTGATGAAATACATCACTAACTAATCTTAATGAGAAAGCCAAAGGGTCTCTCTGATGCATTAGGCAGTACTACTACTAACTTCAGAGGAAGGTTATGTAATTAGTGACTGAAAGCACGAAGTTCAAATGTTTCCCACTCTACAACAGCATTCCTAATTGCAAATAACAGGTTCTGCATATTTTGTATGCATACATTTTCAAGTATCCAAAGTATACACTAACCAACTCTTGCTAGACTCCCTTTCCCACATCCCATCTCATAAAACGTTTCTACTGAATTGGGGGACCATGAGAAAGCAAGAGAAAGTTTGTACTGAAGACAAAAAGAGGTGATACTCGGCAAAAATGTGACATGAGGTATCCTTGAAGGAGCGCCTACTCTGCCACTTGCATAACACAAGCAACTCTGCCTAGCAAGAGGCCTCCTTTAGAAACCCATGTCCCATAGTTCTGTTGCGACTGCCCCCAGAACAAACAAACCCGAAGAAGTCTGACAACTCGTTTCTATTGGTTTATAGGTTTAGTAGTGATGAGTTCCAATCTCTTACATATAATAGCACCTAAAATCTTTTTACAATTAATTGTTAAAAGAAAAGGACTTCAGATATATAAAGGAAGATATATATGAGTATTGGGAGAGAGAGAGAAGACCTTTTCACTCATCTGAAATTTTACCAGAATATTCTTACAACCATCAAGACTGAATGCAGTCCTTCTAAGACCAAAATGGAGTTGAATGAGAAAGGAAAAACATATAATCTTTCCAAGGGGTACATCTGAGACTGGCCTGGCCTGGCTGTAGCTGAGGGAAGAGTTAGATGACTGAAGAGATTAACTGCTTTGTCTACATATTGCTAAGCTCTGTGTCAGAGACATCGGTATCTTTGATTCCCCCTATTCTCAGTCTTTGACTCTTCCTATCCTCAGTTCAGTTCAGTTGCTCAGATGTGTCTGACCCTTTGCAACTCCATGAACCCCAGCATGCCAGGCCTCCTTGTCCATCACCAACTCCCGGAGTCCACCCAAACCCATGTCCATCGAGTTGGTGATGCCATCCAACCATCTCATCCTCTGTTGTCCCCTTCTCCTGCCCTCAATCTTTCCCAGCATCAGAGTCTTTTCCAATGAGTCAGCTCTTCGCATCAAGTGGCCAAAGTACTGGAGTTTCAGCTTCAACATCAGTCCTTCCAATGAACACCTGGGACTGATCTCCTATTCTCAAAGAGCTTACAATTTAGGATGTGGAAAAACAATTAGAACTAGTAATTTCAGTATACTATAACTCATAAAAGAGGTATATATAAAATGCTACTAGAGCTCAAAGAAGAGACTATCTAAATTAGTGGAAAGCAGAGAAGAGGAAGGACAATGCCAGAGAAGAGTCCAGTGATGATACTTGAGCTGAAGGCTTACATTAAAAATGAAGAGATCACTAGGAGAATGAAGAGAGAAGAAAGGTGAGAAGAGAAGACAGGTTAGGAGAAAAGAGGGAGTAGGAAGAAGCTAAGCAAGGAAAGAGCACAGCAATTCAAGCAGAAGAAACAAAATGTACACAAGTGTGAAAGAGCAAATCATTATAGTAGCTAGGACAAAGACTGCCCAAGTAGGCAGAAGTCAAAAAAGGGAGAATCTTTCAAGCCACACTAAGGTGGTATCTGGATTTTGTCCTACAGACTACAGTGTTTCTCAAGCTGCTTTCAGGCAACAGACTTAAAGGAAATCTTTTTTTGTCTAGGAAAAAACTGAGACATAATTAGCATATAAGCTTATATTAGTTTCAGGTGTATAACATAATGATATGATTTCTATATACTGCACGCATGCATGCATACTAAGTCGCTTCAGTCGTGTTCGACTCTGTACAACCCCATGGACAGCAGCCCACCAGGCTCTCTGTCCACGGAATTCTCCAGGCCAAGAGTACTGGAGTGGGCTGCCATTTCCTTCATGTATATACTGCAAAATGAACACAATAAATCTAGTTAACATTACCACCACATATAGGTATTTCTTCTTGTGATGAGAACTTTTAAGATCTACTCTCTTATCAACTTTCAAATATATAACGCAGTATTATTGACTATAGTCTTCATGCTGTATATTACATCCCCAGGACTTAACTTCACATAGCTTAATATCTGAAACTCTATCCATGCTATTGCAAATGGCAAGATATCATTATTTTCCAGCTGAATTACATTCCATAGTGTATATACACCGCAATTTCTTTATCCATTCATACCTTGACAGGCACTTAGGTTTTTTCCCCACGTCTTAGCTTTTGTAAATAATGTTGCAATGGCATTATTTACAATAGCCAAGACATAGTAGCAACTTAAATGTCCCTCAACAGAGGAATGGATAAGACAAATACCAAGTATCACTTCTAAAGTATGGTATGATAGTGGAAGACACAGCAGTCTGGAGTGCTATGCAGTTCACTGGGGTTGCAAAGAATTGGACACAACTTAGCAATTGAACAACAACAAAAATATGATACAAATGAACTTATTTACAAAACAGAAACAGACTCACAGACAAAGAAAACAATTTATGGTTACCAAAAGGGAACTGAGGGGATCAATAAATTAGGAGCTTGGGATTAGCAGATTCAAACTAATATCTATTTAACAGATAATTATCAGGGAATGGAAAAACAATATGAAAGAATTTATACACACACACACAAAACCAAATCACTGTGCAGTACACCAGAAACTAACACAACACTATAAATTAACTATACTTCAATTTTAAAAAATAGGAAGAAAAGAAAAAATGCTGCAGTGAACATGGAGGTGCATAAGCCTTTCAGAGTTAACACTTCCTAATGAAATCTTACATAAAATCTCAATATGTGTCTTGTTTGCTGCAAAAATACCCAATGCCTGGTACACAGTTGGCACTCACAGAGTTGCAAATTAACTGAATTCAATTTAAAATAATACTATTCAGGCTGAATCTGCCTTCTTCTCCTCAAAGACCCAAACGAAATTATCCCTCTACTTCAGAGGCATCTCAAAGAAATAGTATGAAAAACACTGCTGTAAAATATGAATGGTCACTGAAGGACAAGCAAATTGCCTACTAATAAATATACTTTAAAACCTTGCTTTGCATCTGCCTTTTAAGAAAGCTAATAATATCCTACAAATCAACTCTGATAGCCACACATTTTATTGATTACAAGTATCAAAATTAAACTCATTTTAGGGCATCACCAAAGCAATGGACATGAACTTGGGCAAACTGGGAGACAGTGAGGGACAGGAAAGCCTGGCGTGCTGCAGTCCATGGGGTTGCAAAGACCATGACTGGGCAACTGAACAACAACAACAAAAAACTAGTTCCTTTCTCATGAATCTTCTTCCAGATCTGCTGACATACTGAGTGCAACACCTTGATGGCACCATCCTTTCGAGTTCTGAAGAGTTCCTCTAGAGTTCCGTCGCATCCATAGCTTTATTAACAGCAGTGCTTCTTAAGGCCCACTCGACTGCACTGTCCAGAAAGTCTTGCTCTGGGTGGCTGACCACACCATCGTAGTAACCTGGTTCATCTAAGTCTTTTCTGTGCAGTTCTTCCATGTATTCTCTCCATCTCTTCAGCGTCTTCTAGGTCTCCACCGTTTCTGTCCTTTATTTTGCCCATCTTTGGGCAAAATGTTCCCTTGATATCTCCCATTTTCCTGACGAGCTCTCTAGTCTTTCTTCTGTTGTTTTTAGTTTTATACACTGTTCATTGAAGAAGGCCTTCTTGTCTCTCCGTTCTTTGGAAATCTGCGTTTAGCTGGATATACATTGAAGAAGGCCTTCTTGTCTCTCCGTTCTTTGGAAATCTGCATTTAGCTGGATATACCTTTCCCTTTCTCCCTTGTTTTCTTCTCTTCTCTTCTCTTCTTTCTTTAGCTATCTGTAAGGCCTCCTCAGATAGCCACTTTGCCTTTTTGCTTATCTTTTTCTTTGGGATGGTTTTGTTTACTGCCTCCTGTATAGCATTACGGACCTCCATCCATAGTTCTTCAGGCACGCTACTTACAAGTTCTAATCCCCTGGATCTATTTATTACCTCCACTGCTGGAAGACCCAGCAGTGGCCACAGGATTGGAAAAGGTCAATCCTCATCCTAATTCCCCCAAAAGGGTAGTACCAAAGAATGCACTCACCATCAGACAATTGCACTCATCTCCCATGTTAGCAAGGTCATGCTTAAACTCTTGCATGCTAGGCTTTAGCATTATGCAAACCAAGAACTTCCAGATGTCCATGCTGGGTTTAGAAAAGAGGAACCAGAGATCAAATTGCCAACATTCACTGGATCACAGAGAAAGCTAGGCAATTTCCAGAAAAACATCTACCTCTATTTCATCGATTACACTAAAGCCTTTGACTTGTGGATTGTAATATACTGTGGAAACCTCTTAAAGAGATAGGAATACCAGACCATCTCACCTGTCTCCTGAGAAACCTGTATGTGAGTCAAGAAGCAACAGTTAGAACCCTATATGGAACAACTGACTGGCTCAAGATCGAAAAAGGAGTATGACAGAGCTGTCTGCTGTCACTCTGTTTAATCGATATGCTGAACACATCATGCAAAATGCCAGGCTGGATATGTTACAAGCTGGAATCAAGATAGGCGGGAAAAACACCAACAACCTCAACCTGCCACTCTAATGGCAGAAAGCGAAGAGGAACTAATGAGCCTCTTGATGAGGGTGAAGGAGGAGAGTGAAAGAATCACCTTAAAATTAAATATTAAAAAAAGATCATGGCATCTGGTCCCATTACATCATGACGAATAGAAGGAGGGAAAGGTGGAAGCAGCGACAGATTTCCTCTTCTTGGGCTCTAAAATCACTGTGGATGGTGACTGCAACCATGAAATCAGAAGACGTTTGCCTCTTGGCAGGAAAGCTATGACAAACCTAGACAGTGTGTTGAAAAGCAGAGACATTACTCTGCCAGCAAAGGTCCAGACAGTCAAGGCTATGGTCTTCCCAGTGGTCACATAGGGCTATGAGAGCTGAACAGTAAAGAAGGCAGAGTGCCAAATAATTAATGCCTTCCAACTGTGGTNTGTAAATAATGTTGCAATGGCATTATTTACAATAGCCAAGACATAGAAGCAACTTAAATGTCCCTCAACAGAGGAATGGATAAGACAAATACCAAGTATCACTTCTAAAGTATGGTATGATAGTGGAAGACACAGCAGTCTGGAGTGCTATGCAGTTCACTGGGGTTGCAAAGAATTGGACACAACTTAGCAATTGAACAACAACAAAAATATGATACAAATGAACTTATTTACAAAACAGAAACAGACTCACAGACAAAGAAAACAATTTATGGTTACCAAAAGGGAACTGAGGGGATCAATAAATTAGGAGCTTGGGATTAGCAGATTCAAACTAATATCTATTTAACAGATAATTATCAGGGAATGGAAAAACAATATGAAAGAATTTATACACACACACACAAAACCAAATCACTGTGCAGTACACCAGAAACTAACACAACACTATAAATTAACTATACTTCAATTTTAAAAAATAGGAAGAAAAGAAAAAATGCTGCAGTGAACATGGAGGTGCATAAGCCTTTCAGAGTTAACACTTCCTAATGAAATCTTACATAAAATCTCAATATGTGTCTTGTTTGCTGCAAAAATACCCAATGCCTGGTACACAGTTGGCACTCACAGAGTTGCAAATTAACTGAATTCAATTTAAAATAATACTATTCAGGCTGAATCTGCCTTCTTCTCCTCAAAGACCCAAACGAAATTATCCCTCTACTTCAGAGGCATCTCAAAGAAATAGTATGAAAAACACTGCTGTAAAATATGAATGGTCACTGAAGGACAAGCAAATTGCCTACTAATAAATATACTTTAAAACCTTGCTTTGCATCTGCCTTTTAAGAAAGCTAATAATATCCTACAAATCAACTCTGATAGCCACACATTTTATTGATTACAAGTATCAAAATTAAACTCATTTTAGGGCATCACCAAAGCAATGGACATGAACTTGGGCAAACTGGGAGACAGTGAGGGACAGGAAAGCCTGGCGTGCTGCAGTCCATGGGGTTGCAAAGACCATGACTGGGCAACTGAACAACAACAACAAAAAACTAGTTCCTTTCTCATGAATCTTCTTCCAGATCTGCTGACATACTGAGTGCAACACCTTGATGGCACCATCCTTTCGAGTTCTGAAGAGTTCCTCTAGAGTTCCGTCGCATCCATAGCTTTATTAACAGCAGTGCTTCTTAAGGCCCACTCGACTGCACTGTCCAGAAAGTCTTGCTCTGGGTGGCTGACCACACCATCGTAGTAACCTGGTTCATCTAAGTCTTTTCTGTGCAGTTCTTCCATGTATTCTCTCCATCTCTTCAGCGTCTTCTAGGTCTCCACCGTTTCTGTCCTTTATTTTGCCCATCTTTGGGCAAAATGTTCCCTTGATATCTCCCATTTTCCTGACGAGCTCTCTAGTCTTTCTTCTGTTGTTTTTAGTTTTATACACTGTTCATTGAAGAAGGCCTTCTTGTCTCTCCGTTCTTTGGAAATCTGCGTTTAGCTGGATATACATTGAAGAAGGCCTTCTTGTCTCTCCGTTCTTTGGAAATCTGCATTTAGCTGGATATACCTTTCCCTTTCTCCCTTGTTTTCTTCTCTTCTCTTCTCTTCTTTCTTTAGCTATCTGTAAGGCCTCCTCAGATAGCCACTTTGCCTTTTTGCTTATCTTTTTCTTTGGGATGGTTTTGTTTACTGCCTCCTGTATAGCATTACGGACCTCCATCCATAGTTCTTCAGGCACGCTACTTACAAGTTCTAATCCCCTGGATCTATTTATTACCTCCACTGCTGGAAGACCCAGCAGTGGCCACAGGATTGGAAAAGGTCAATCCTCATCCTAATTCCCCCAAAAGGGTAGTACCAAAGAATGCACTCACCATCAGACAATTGCACTCATCTCCCATGTTAGCAAGGTCATGCTTAAACTCTTGCATGCTAGGCTTTAGCATTATGCAAACCAAGAACTTCCAGATGTCCATGCTGGGTTTAGAAAAGAGGAACCAGAGATCAAATTGCCAACATTCACTGGATCACAGAGAAAGCTAGGCAATTTCCAGAAAAACATCTACCTCTATTTCATCGATTACACTAAAGCCTTTGACTTGTGGATTGTAATATACTGTGGAAACCTCTTAAAGAGATAGGAATACCAGACCATCTCACCTGTCTCCTGAGAAACCTGTATGTGAGTCAAGAAGCAACAGTTAGAACCCTATATGGAACAACTGACTGGCTCAAGATCGAAAAAGGAGTATGACAGAGCTGTCTGCTGTCACTCTGTTTAATCGATATGCTGAACACATCATGCAAAATGCCAGGCTGGATATGTTACAAGCTGGAATCAAGATAGGCGGGAAAAACACCAACAACCTCAACCTGCCACTCTAATGGCAGAAAGCGAAGAGGAACTAATGAGCCTCTTGATGAGGGTGAAGGAGGAGAGTGAAAGAATCACCTTAAAATTAAATATTAAAAAAAGATCATGGCATCTGGTCCCATTACATCATGACGAATAGAAGGAGGCAAAGGTGGAAGCAGCGACAGATTTCCTCTTCTTGGGCTCTAAAATCACTGTGGATGGTGACTGCAACCATGAAATCAGAAGACGTTTGCCTCTTGGCAGGAAAGCTATGACAAACCTAGACAGTGTGTTGAAAAGCAGAGACATTACTCTGCCAGCAAAGGTCCAGACAGTCAAGGCTATGGTCTTCCCAGTGGTCACATAGGGCTATGAGAGCTGAACAGTAAAGAAGGCAGAGTGCCAAATAATTAATGCCTTCCAACTGTGGTGCTGGAGAAGACTCCTCAGAGTCCCTTGGACAGCAAGGAGATAAAACCAATCCTAAGGGAAATCAACCCTGAATACTCGCTGGAAGGACTGATGTTAAAGCTGAAACTCCAGTATTTTGATCATCTGATGGGAACAAGTGACTCACTGGAAAAGTCCCTGATGCTGGGAAAGATTGAGGGCAGAAAGAGAAGACGGCATCAGAGGATGAGATGGCTGGTTGGATGGTATCACTGATGCAATGGACGTGAGCCTGGGGAAAGGGAGACGCTGAGGGACAGGGAGGCCTGGGGTTGCAAAGTATTGGATATGGCTGGGTGACTGAACAACAGCAGTCACAATTAAACTAGTTCCTTTCTCAAAGAATAGTTGGGTTGCTTCTAATCTTTTCCTATTACATACAATGTTGCCAGGAGTAACTAAAGTGAGGAGAAAACTGACAGTATCTGGCAACTTCTTTAATTTGGGGAAAGAAGATGACAATGGAATATCCAAAATATAAAGGAAAACAGGATGTTTCCTAAGATAAAATTATTTGTTTTTGGAAATGCTTAAAAGCTTTGGACATCTGTTTGAGGAACAAATACCCAATAAGTAGAAGGTTCTGTGTATTTCTAACTAAGGAAATTAGTATGAACAACTGACAGTTTGAAGTCTTGACCATAAAGATGGTGTTTGAAGCCATGCAAGAAAATGAAGCTGACTAGAGAACACTAGTTTTCAGTTCTGTTGAAAGAAGTATGTTTCTTATCAAAGATCAATCCCTTCTCATCTTACACTTTCTCACCTTCTCAAGGTATTCCTACCCACATCAGTCTCTCCCTCTCCACCAGATCATTCCCAACAGTGTGTAAGCATGTTCTTTATGTTCCATTTTATTAAAAATATTCTCCTTGAATTCACATGCCCATTTCTCTGTTCCCCTGCATATTCAACTCTCTAGGAAAGTGAAAGTGAAGTTGCTCAGTTGTATCTAACTCTTTGGGACCCCATGGACTGTAGCCTACCAGGCTCCTCCATCCACGGGATTTTCCAGGCAAGAATACTGGAGTGGGCTGCCATTTCCTTCTCCAGGGGATCTTCCTGACCCAGGGATTGAACCTGGGTCTCCCGCACTGTAGGCAGATGCTTTACCATCTGAACCACCAGGGAAACCCTACAGACTGTCCCCAATTCTCTATTTTGCATTTACTCCTCTTCCAAATCCAGTGTGGCTTCTTCTTTATGACTGCTTTCATCGAGGCCACCTACAACCTCCATGCTGCCAAACCCAAAGGACAGACGTCTGTTCTCACTGACTAGATCTCTCAGCAACATTTGGCAACTGACTAATCCCTCTCTTGTGAAAAATATCTCTGAGTTTCCATGACAGCACACCTTTCTGGTTTTTCTTGCCTCATCTGTTCATTTAACAAATGATCAGGGAGGGATTTCCTTGGTAGTCCAGTGGTTAAGACTTCACTTTCCAATGCAGGGGGTGCAAGTTTGATCCCTGGTTGGGGAGCTTAGATCCCACAAGCCTTGAAGCCAAACAAAAACAAAATGAAAAACAAAAATAATATTGGGACAAATTCAATCAAGACTTAAACAAACAAAAAAAGAAACCAAATGATCAGGGAATCAACCATGTGATGACACTTTTCGGGGTGCCTCTGACTTACTAGTGTTCAGAACAGACCAAATATCTGCCTTTGAGGAACGTCCATGGAGGTGGAGATGAACAACAAATGCACAAAGCAAGTATGTTAGAAGGTAATTAGAAAAAGAGGAGAAGAAGTGACTGGGGATTCCCTTGTGGCTCAGTGGTAAAGAATCAGGCTGCCAATGCAGAAGACACAAGTTCAACGCCTGATCCAGAAGGGCCCACGTGCTGTGGAACAGCGAAGCCCACGCACCGCAACTACTGAGCCTGTGCCCTAGAGCACAAAAGCCGCAACTATTGCGCCCACGGGCCCGAGAACCCTGCTCTGCACACAGTCACCGCAATAAGAAGCCTGGGTATCACAACTCGAGAAAGGCCCAAGCAGCAACGAAGATCCAGGGAGAAAAAAAAAAGGTGATCAGAGTGTGTATATGGAGGGGGTCATAAAGTACAACAGTAAGGTCACCACAGGCCTTGCTGAGACGGTGACATCTGACCCAAGACTTGAAGGGGAGAGAACTAGCCCTACTGACCAACAGAAGGCTAGAATAAAGGGGAGCTTTTATGGAGCTGAACAAGGGGTAGCAGAAGAGGAGGTGAGGCTACAGAGGCTTGAGGACCACTGTAGGAATTCTGGCTTTTTTACTGTGAGGAAAAAGGGAGTGTCATCGTAGGATTCTGAGTTGGTAAATTACATGATATGACATGTCTGAAAAGTACCCTCTGGCTGTTGGGCTGAGACAAGATTTAAGGGGGTTTAGGTTAGAAACCAATGAAAGACCATGGGAGTTTGGGCCATAATGTGGTGGCACCTGTGAGAATATTAAGTGGCAGATTCTGGGTACTCTGAAGGTAGAGCCACCATAGTTTGCTCTCAGATTGGATGTGGGGTGAGGGTAAGGGTGAGAGGGTGAGGAGGTTAAGAGAAGGTGGGGGCAAGGGAGGAGTCACGGCTGGCTCCACGGTTTTTGGACTAAGGAATGGAGGAGCGAGGTTAGCATCAACTGGGACAGGAAGGTTATAGACTAAAGGGCTCTGTGGCAGAAGATGAGAAGTTCAAGTTTCGGACATGTCCTACCTCCTTAGGGGCTTCTTGCTTATTCCACCTGTTTTTAAATGCTGGGATTCCTCAAGACTCAGTTCTCTTCCCTCTTTTCCCCTCATCTTCTCCTATACCACCTAGATACATGACCTGCAAATTGAAATCTCCAGTCTAGATTTTTCACCTGAATTCCAGACTGTTTACTAGACATACCTTTACCTGGGTATTTCGAAGGCATCTCAAACTCAACACGTTCCCTAACTTCTCTTCATTCCACTGACACTGCCCAACCACCACCCACTCCCACCCCCACCCAAATGACTCCAGCCTGAACCACTGCAAAAGTCTCCTTAATCGGGCCTCACATTTTCACTGTCCCCAGCCATCTTTTAAAAACAACCCTCATATCATACTCCCACTTAAAGTAATTCATTGGCTTCCCAATGACACTCTTAGAATAAAATTCAATCCTGCTACCATGGCCTACAAGGCCTGCTGCCTGAACTGGCCCTTCCCTACTTCTCTAACTTCATTTCAAACCACTTTTCCCTTTCTGAACCATGATCCAGCTTTCTTTCGGCTCACCAAGTGTGCTAACCTTACTTTAGCACATGCTGCCTGTCTGCTTGGCCTCCTTCTCCCTTGTTCTTTGCATTTCTATTCACTGTCTAATGTCTCCACCTTAAAGAGGCCATCCCTGATCATTCTATCTAAACTGGTCCATTCTGCACAGTCATACAATCAATTCAAGCTCCAGAAAAAACACAAGGGTTTTTGCCTTTGCTATTCACAGCAGTATCCTATGGTACTTATAAAAACTTGTAATTACTGTTCAGTACTAATCTCCTGAACTCCATAACAGGAGGGTCAACCTCTATCTTAATTCATCCCTACTTCCCCAGTGTCCTGCACACTGCCTGGCACACAGCAACAAAAAAGTCTGTTCTTATTTGCTGAAAAAATACATCATGGTATGAGAAAAGGAGACTAAGTAAAACTTAGAATAGCACTGCAAAAGCCAAGAGGGAAAATTTCCAGGAAGAATGGTCTCTGACCCGAATATTCCTTATCATAGCCTGGGCACTGCTGATCACACTGTCCTCCCAAGTGAGCATCCCAACTGCCCCAATCAGTGGTTCTGCTATTTCAGCCACTCAGCATCCACCTGGAAGAAAAGCTTTTATTAAAGACTTCAGTTGGAGAATAAGAGAAAAAGAATCAGAATAAAGAAAAGTTAGTAAAGATATCTCTTTCTCTGGAAAGTTACTTGATGTACTCAAGGACCTTGAGAAGGATCACTATTTCTTCAGTGGTAATGTTGTCTGAAGTAGTCAAAATGGTGACTCACAGAGTAACTTCCCAAAAAAGGGGTGTGAGGTGGGCACAGAAATAGCTATAGCAGAAGATCAACTGTTTTATGAGATAGTGTCAGGGAGCTATCTGTTAAAAAGGATTAGTGATCAAGCTGAACAAAGGTCAAGAGTAGCCTTTTGCTAAAATACCACTGAGAAAAGAAGATGGTTGCTTCAAACCAGAGTTAACAAGAGAGAATCAATACTAATGTGTTTGATTAAATACTGAACCTGAAGTTTTAGCTAGGGAGGAGATATGGGGAGAAGGGTTAAGGTGATTTTATCTACATAATTACCAATAGTCCAAGACAGGATGAGGACTTTCACCTCAACAACTGTATCAACATGATTTCCTAGCCATTAAGAGGTCTGAAACCCATCTGGAGACTGACAGACAGATCATGTTTTCCAAGTCACAGTGTAAAGACTGTAATACGTGTATAGAGGTCAAGCTGCTATTCTGAGAGTAGATAAGAGTCTGAGATTTAGAGGGTTTGAAGTCACTTCTTTACATGAAAGGAATTATTTAGAAGGGGTCAATAGGGAGCTATTTCAAATTTTAAAATCTACTTTTTGAAGTTTGGTGAAACCTTTAGATTTAAGTGGCTTCCCAAACTCTAAGAGCTAATCCCTGATACAATCCCCATTCTTACAGTTTCAAGAATAATTCAAAGCATTTCTGTTATGTACTCATTTTTGGAAGAGAAAAAGAGTTTTACAAGTTATGTTCTGATCATGCTCTCACTGGCCAGGTAAAACATGAATAGGAATATCCTTAGAGTCGATACCCAGCTCCATATCCTAAGGATCTCTTTACAAAGGAATGAGAAGCCTACAGTCAGTGGTTATGGCTGCTCAGGTTACATTGTGATTTTATTTTACAATTATGTAATAGCACTCATCTCCAAACATGAAAATCCTGATGAAATCATACATTGAGTTTGAATCCACTATAGAGCCCTGACAGTGAAACAAAACAGGCTTATTGGAAACTAAATTTGCTGATCAATAAAATGGCTGGCAAGATGTTCTGTTCATTTCTGTTCACTGGACAAGGCCAGTACTGGATATATAGGAGGACTTGATAAACATTTATTTAATGTATAGCTGATACTTTGGCTGGAACAGTAAACAAACAACCTCCACAGAAAATATGAACTTAATGAGTGTGACAACTAAGAAAGTAGTCTATTCAATTTCCCTTTTGTTTCATTATCATCCAGATGCCATCAGTTTCTGCAGTCCCAGGAACTGTCTTGCCAACCATGACTACTGTTAACAGTATCATATTTTCCTGCTATACTGGAAACACGCTTTCATCTGAATGGCTTCCAAAAAGTTGTGAAGCACTGGAAGTTGCTACAGAGAAACCAACTTAGACTAAGGAAATTCACTGAGAGCCCCCATCTCTCTCTTTTTACAGCCTGAAGAAGATAGGCTGAGCCACTGATGATACAGCTGGTCCAATTTGCAATGCCAGTTACGTGTTGCCAACCCGAGGCATCACACAGAGCTCTGTCAGAAGGAAACATTAAAAAACAGAAAATATCANACCCCATGGACTGTAGCCTACCAGGCTCCTCCATCCACGGGATTTTCCAGGCAAGAATACTGGAGTGGGCTGCCATTTCCTTCTCCAGGGGATCTTCCTGACCCAGGGATTGAACCTGGGTCTCCCGCACTGTAGGCAGATGCTTTACCATCTGAACCACCAGGGAAACCCTACAGACTGTCCCCAATTCTCTATTTTGCATTTACTCCTCTTCCAAATCCAGTGTGGCTTCTTCTTTATGACTGCTTTCATCGAGGCCACCTACAACCTCCATGCTGCCAAACCCAAAGGACAGACGTCTGTTCTCACTGACTAGATCTCTCAGCAACATTTGGCAACTGACTAATCCCTCTCTTGTGAAAAATATCTCTGAGTTTCCATGACAGCACACCTTTCTGGTTTTTCTTGCCTCATCTGTTCATTTAACAAATGATCAGGGAGGGATTTCCTTGGTAGTCCAGTGGTTAAGACTTCACTTTCCAATGCAGGGGGTGCAAGTTTGATCCCTGGTTGGGGAGCTTAGATCCCACAAGCCTTGAAGCCAAACAAAAACAAAATGAAAAACAAAAATAATATTGGGACAAATTCAATCAAGACTTAAACAAACAAAAAAAGAAACCAAATGATCAGGGAATCAACCATGTGATGACACTTTTCGGGGTGCCTCTGACTTACTAGTGTTCAGAACAGACCAAATATCTGCCTTTGAGGAACGTCCATGGAGGTGGAGATGAACAACAAATGCACAAAGCAAGTATGTTAGAAGGTAATTAGAAAAAGAGGAGAAGAAGTGACTGGGGATTCCCTTGTGGCTCAGTGGTAAAGAATCAGGCTGCCAATGCAGAAGACACAAGTTCAACGCCTGATCCAGAAGGGCCCACGTGCTGTGGAACAGCGAAGCCCACGCACCGCAACTACTGAGCCTGTGCCCTAGAGCACAAAAGCCGCAACTACTGCGCCCACGGGCCCGAGAACCCTGCTCTGCACACAGTCACCGCAATAAGAAGCCTGGGTATCACAACTCGAGAAAGGCCCAAGCAGCAACGAAGATCCAGGGAGAAAAAAAAAAGGTGATCAGAGTGTGTATATGGAGGGGGTCATAAAGTACAACAGTAAGGTCACCACAGGCCTTGCTGAGACGGTGACATCTGACCCAAGACTTGAAGGGGAGAGAACTAGCCCTACTGACCAACAGAAGGCTAGAATAAAGGGGAGCTTTTATGGAGCTGAACAAGGGGTAGCAGAAGAGGAGGTGAGGCTACAGAGGCTTGAGGACCACTGTAGGAATTCTGGCTTTTTTACTGTGAGGAAAAAGGGAGTGTCATCGTAGGATTCTGAGTTGGTAAATTACATGATATGACATGTCTGAAAAGTACCCTCTGGCTGTTGGGCTGAGACAAGATTTAAGGGGGTTTAGGTTAGAAACCAATGAAAGACCATGGGAGTTTGGGCCATAATGTGGTGGCACCTGTGAGAATATTAAGTGGCAGATTCTGGGTACTCTGAAGGTAGAGCCACCATAGTTTGCTCTCAGATTGGATGTGGGGTGAGGGTAAGGGTGAGAGGGTGAGGAGGTTAAGAGAAGGTGGGGGCAAGGGAGGAGTCACGGCTGACTCCACGGTTTTTGGACTAAGGAATGGAGGAGCGAGGTTAGCATCAACTGGGACAGGAAGGTTATAGACTAAAGGGCTCTGTGGCAGAAGATGAGAAGTTCAAGTTTCGGACATGTCCTACCTCCTTAGGGGCTTCTTGCTTATTCCACCTGTTTTTAAATGCTGGGATTCCTCAAGACTCAGTTCTCTTCCCTCTTTTCCCCTCATCTTCTCCTATACCACCTAGATACATGACCTGCAAATTGAAATCTCCAGTCTAGATTTTTCACCTGAATTCCAGACTGTTTACTAGACATACCTTTACCTGGGTATTTCGAAGGCATCTCAAACTCAACACGTTCCCTAACTTCTCTTCATTCCACTGACACTGCCCAACCACCACCCACTCCCACCCCCACCCAAATGACTCCAGCCTGAACCACTGCAAAAGTCTCCTTAATCGGGCCTCACATTTTCACTGTCCCCAGCCATCTTTTAAAAACAACCCTCATATCATACTCCCACTTAAAGTAATTCATTGGCTTCCCAATGACACTCTTAGAATAAAATTCAATCCTGCTACCATGGCCTACAAGGCCTGCTGCCTGAACTGGCCCTTCCCTACTTCTCTAACTTCATTTCAAACCACTTTTCCCTTTCTGAACCATGATCCAGCTTTCTTTCGGCTCACCAAGTGTGCTAACCTTACTTTAGCACATGCTGCCTGTCTGCTTGGCCTCCTTCTCCCTTGTTCTTTGCATTTCTATTCACTGTCTAATGTCTCCACCTTAAAGAGGCCATCCCTGATCATTCTATCTAAACTGGTCCATTCTGCACAGTCATACAATCAATTCAAGCTCCAGAAAAAACACAAGGGTTTTTGCCTTTGCTATTCACAGCAGTATCCTATGGTACTTATAAAAACTTGTAATTACTGTTCAGTACTAATCTCCTGAACTCCATAACAGGAGGGTCAACCTCTATCTTAATTCATCCCTACTTCCCCAGTGTCCTGCACACTGCCTGGCACACAGCAACAAAAAAGTCTGTTCTTATTTGCTGAAAAAATACATCATGGTATGAGAAAAGGAGACTAAGTAAAACTTAGAATAGCACTGCAAAAGCCAAGAGGGAAAATTTCCAGGAAGAATGGTCTCTGACCCGAATATTCCTTATCATAGCCTGGGCACTGCTGATCACACTGTCCTCCCAAGTGAGCATCCCAACTGCCCCAATCAGTGGTTCTGCTATTTCAGCCACTCAGCATCCACCTGGAAGAAAAGCTTTTATTAAAGACTTCAGTTGGAGAATAAGAGAAAAAGAATCAGAATAAAGAAAAGTTAGTAAAGATATCTCTTTCTCTGGAAAGTTACTTGATGTACTCAAGGACCTTGAGAAGGATCACTATTTCTTCAGTGGTAATGTTGTCTGAAGTAGTCAAAATGGTGACTCACAGAGTAACTTCCCAAAAAAGGGGTGTGAGGTGGGCACAGAAATAGCTATAGCAGAAGATCAACTGTTTTATGAGATAGTGTCAGGGAGCTATCTGTTAAAAAGGATTAGTGATCAAGCTGAACAAAGGTCAAGAGTAGCCTTTTGTTAAAATACCACTGAGAAAAGAAGATGGTTGCTTCAAACCAGAGTTAACAAGAGAGAATCAATACTAATGTGTTTGATTAAATACTGAACCTGAAGTTTTAGCTAGGGAGGAGATATGGGGAGAAGGGTTAAGGTGATTTTATCTACATAATTACCAATAGTCCAAGACAGGATGAGGACTTTCACCTCAACAACTGTATCAACATGATTTCCTAGCCATTAAGAGGTCTGAAACCCATCTGGAGACTGACAGACAGATCATGTTTTCCAAGTCACAGTGTAAAGACTGTAATACGTGTATAGAGGTCAAGCTGCTATTCTGAGAGTAGATAAGAGTCTGAGATTTAGAGTGTTTGAAGTCACTTCTTTACATGAAAGGAATTATTTAGAAGGGGTCAGTAGGGAGCTATTTCAAATTTTAAAATCTACTTTTTGAAGTTTGGTGAAACCTTTAGATTTAAGTGGCTTCCCAAACTCTAAGAGCTAATCCCTGATACAATCCCCATTCTTACAGTTTCAAGAATAATTCAAAGCATTTCTGTTATGTACTCATTTTTGGAAGAGAAAAAGAGTTTTACAAGTTATGTTCTGATCATGCTCTCACTGGCCAGGTAAAACATGAATAGGAATATCCTTAGAGTCGATACCCAGCTCCATATCCTAAGGATCTCTTTACAAAGGAATGAGAAGCCTACAGTCAGTGGTTATGGCTGCTCAGGTTACATTGTGATTTTATTTTACAATTATGTAATAGCACTCATCTCCAAACATGAAAATCCTGATGAAATCATACATTGAGTTTGAATCCACTATAGAGCCCTGACAGTGAAACAAAACAGGCTTATTGGAAACTAAATTTGCTGATCAATAAAATGGCTGGCAAGATGTTCTGTTCATTTCTGTTCACTGGACAAGGCCAGTACTGGATATATAGGAGGACTTGATAAACATTTATTTAGTGTATAGCTGATACTTTGGCTGGAACAGTAAACAAACAACCTCCACAGAAAATATGAACTTAATGAGTGTGACAACTAAGAAAGTAGTCTATTCAATTTCTCTTTTGTTTCATTATCATCCAGATGCCATCAGTTTCTGCAGTCCCAGGAACTGTCTTGCCAACCATGACTACTGTTAACAGTATCATATTTTCCTGCTATACTGGAAACACGCTTTCATCTGAATGGCTTCCAAAAAGTTGTGAAGCACTGGAAGTTGCTACAGAGAAACCAACTTAGACTAAGGAAATTCACTGAGAGCCCCCATCTCTCTCTTTTTACAGCCTGAAGAAGATAGGCTGAGCCACTGATGATACAGCTGGTCCAATTTGCAATGCCAGTTACGTGTTGCCAACCCGAGGCATCACACAGAGCTTTGTCAGAAGGAAACATTAAAAAACAGAAAATATCAACAAATGCCATGAAAGAGAGAAGGCTCCTGTGATCCAGAAGATG
>SJYW01048549.1:0-30552 GCA_006410735.1 Raphicerus campestris
TCTGCATAGAAGTTAAATAAGCAGGGTGACAATATACAGTCTTGACGTACTCTTTTTCCTATTTGGAACCAGTCTGTTGATCCATGTCCAGTTACTGGATATAGTAAGTGTTTAATACAAATTTGCTGATGAATTAATATACCAAAAATAGATCACCAATATTTTTGTTATTTAAAAAGGCAAAATAGGGAGAAATCAAGGGACAGACACTTGGGACTCTAGTTCTTATAGACTGTGGCTCTCCTAAGCTAGGTGTTCATAATAAGAAATAGGCACCAGTAAGCTACATATATGCCCTGATATACTATGGTACATTAAAGTGTCAAGAAATAGATTATAAAATCACAGAGAAAAATTAAACACAAATATTTAATTGTAATCCTGCTGGAGGGTCTGAATAGAACAAAAAGGCAGGAGAAGGGGAGGTTTGCTTTCTCTGTTTGAGCTGGGACATCCATCATCTCTTGCCCTTGCGTATCCATGCTCCTGATTTTTGGTTCTTTGAACTTGGACCGGATGTATACTATCAATTCCCAGGTTCTTAGGCCTTCAGATTTGGACTTATTAATTCCACCAGACTTCCCTCTTCTTCAGCTTACAGACAGTAGATTCTGGGATTCTTGGTCCCCATAACTGGATTAGTCAATTCCTATAATGTCTCTCTCTTCATGTACATATACATCAATATATAACATATGTAATGTATGATATATATCTATTACTTCTTTTTCTAGTGAACCCTGAATATTTAATTTTTCTCTTAAAAAATTCAGTTATGTCTAAGTCAACTAATATTTACTATTCATGTACAAAGAGTAATCTTGACTTGAGATAAATGAGATGAGAAGATTTAAGTGGAAAAAGGCGTGAGAGACATTTGTGTGAGCTATATAAGCAAAGATGTTTAGGTGTGGAATGGTCCCACGGTTATGTGGCAAGGTTGTTATATGTACCTGTGTCTGCAGTGATAGAAGGAGGGTAGCTACTAGAGGGTGAAATGTGCTGTGGGTGTTGCTGGGAGATAGTCTTGTGGAGGCTGGTCTATGCTTTAAAAATAACTTCAAGTCAATAAAAATAAAATTCTGATCCTAGGGAGAAATTTAAGAAGGAAGACATAGTTAACTTGCTATTGAGTTCACAGAATTAATGATTTCTGCATCTCACAGCAAAAATTGTTTAACAATATATCGCTTTCAAAATAATACCTATTATTTTTTTTTTAATTTGGCTTTAACATTGTTCAATATATACACTTTAATTAATGTCAAAAGTCTCTCCAAATAAACCTTAAAAAAAGCATTAGATTTTCATTTTTTTCCTAGGCTTTTCTTTGTTTTTTTTTTTGTTGTTGTTGTTCACACACAGTAATAAGTGAAAATAGCCATTAAGAGACAAAAGTGAAGGCTTTCAAAGAACAAATCTATTTCATAAATTGAAAGACAAGGTAATAAAATTTCTATGTATAAAAAACTGTCAACCTCATAGATCTGAATGCTTTATAGATTTTCCAGAAAAGTATAACTTCTGTTCAATTAAAAGCTTTCCTTCTAGAAAATAATAATAATAATGTAGTACCAATAAAACTACTGTCTTACCTCTTAAAGCAATTTCTGTTTCCTGTAAAGGCTTTTAAATGAAATCATACACAGTGGCTTTTCATTAAAGATATATGACCACTATCAATTGAAATCTGAAGCTAAAATCTGTGCTTTCAAAAATGTCCCCTTATGAGGAAACTCACCACTAGAAAGATGTTTGGAGGGCTTAATATTGTCTTAGATGAGAATTTTTATATGAGCACAGACAGTTTATACTAAATTTATTTTTATTTATTTACATTTTAGTACCGAATGAATTATAAATTATTTCAGTGTAACTAGGAAATTTTCCATATCCTACAAATTTCACCTCTAGGAAAAACGAGTATAAAATCTGAATCATTTATCCTTCATAGTTCCTTAACAATAGGCTTTAATAAATAGTGAAAGAATGATCTTCTTGAATATTTACATTTTCTTTGCCATAAAAATATTTTCCCTAGATCCCATCTCTCCTTGAAATTACCATGTTCTTCATTCATTTAATACACTGTCAAGGATTCAGAAAGGAATCTACATTTTGTTCTACTCTCTTTCCTTTCACTTTCCCATTTATAGTCTGTTTTCAACCAAATAGCACTTGCAAAACATCTCTCATAATGACCACCTACTTGCAAAATTCAACAAATCACACTGAATTCTTATTCTCTTTGAAGTGTCTGGAGTTGATATTCTTGGACACACTCTGTTCCTTTGACTTGAAAGTACCTACTCTTTGACAAGCTCTCTCCACATTCTATTTCTTCTAATTTACATGTGTTGATTTTTCCATAACACAGTATGAAACACTGATGTCGCCTAGAATTCCATCCTTAATCTTCCAGTCTTTTTTCCTATAAATGCACTCATGTCATGCAGAAAATATACCTCACAATCTGGCCCACAAACATCTCAGTATTCTCGCTCTACCCATTATACCATATAGCTGTGTTCTAATCTCAACAACCTTCACTTGTTATTTGCAGACCTATTCTCTGACTGTGCTATTCCTCTTTCAAGAAAGGTTTTCAGCCATTTTCTCCCATAAAATTACTAAACATTTCTTCAAAATACTGTTAAAATATCATTTCATCTGTTAAGTCTCTCTCCCACTAGTCATCATTAACTGATCTCTGTTCAGCTGTTTTCCCACAAACCTTCGGTCATATTTCTTTTATAACAATTGTCAAATGGTATTTTAACTTTTGAAAATCCATTCATCTACCCAAAATGAATTTCACGTTCTTCAAAAATAAAAACCTTATTGGAGTTAATCAGCACAAAGAAAGCAATACAGAATAAGAGTTTTAACCAGGGCATGGACTTTAGAACCAATGAGGTGTTTACTAAGCCAGTTTTAGCTGTTATTAATTCTTCTTCTAATTATATACAGGGTCTCACTCATCATAGGTTATCAATACATATTTGGTGAATGGATTAATGAATGGATAACAGAATATCATCTCTTCTATGCTTCTTTTCATGGCTTAAGTTGTTTGAAGAATTCAGTAAACATTACTTGTACCATAAAATAAGTTTTAAAGTGTAGAAAATCACAACACAAACACAATTTCAATTATGTCCAAAGCAGATAGAAATGAAGATACACAAATGTATATCAGGTATTTGTGCTGAACCTCTCCAATTAACATATATTTCCTGGCTGAGTTTATCAGAAGCTGATTATATCTTAAAAGGTCCAGTGTCTCTGATGATACATAGTAAGAGTGAAAAGTGAAGGAGAACATTAAAATGGGCTATTATGCCCTCAAAAGATATTTACTCTGGTGCTGATACAAGGCATTCGCTAGACAGGTAATTTCCTGAGACCTATTGATGGAGCAGGGGTGTTGAAAGGTCATGTATACTTTGCCTGAGAATTGTGAGAAAGGCACATGACATACAAAGACTGGGCCCCAGAACAGGTATTGCCTGGGNCTCTTTGAAGTGTCTGGAGTTGATATTCTTGGACACACTCTGTTCCTTTGACTTGAAAGTACCTACTCTTTGACAAGCTCTCTCCACATTCTATTTCTTCTAATTTACATGTGTTGATTTTTCCATAACACAGTATGAAACACTGATGTCGCCTAGAATTCCATCCTTAATCTTCCAGTCTTTTTTCCTATAAATGCACTCATGTCATGCAGAAAATATACCTCACAATCTGGCCCACAAACATCTCAGTATTCTCGCTCTACCCATTATACCATATAGCTGTGTTCTAATCTCAACAACCTTCACTTGTTATTTGCAGACCTATTCTCTGACTGTGCTATTCCTCTTTCAAGAAAGGTTTTCAGCCATTTTCTCCCATAAAATTACTAAACATTTCTTCAAAATACTGTTAAAATATCATTTCATCTGTTAAGTCTCTCTCCCACTAGTCATCATTAACTGATCTCTGTTCAGCTGTTTTCCCACAAACCTTCGGTCATATTTCTTTTATAACAATTGTCAAATGGTATTTTAACTTTTGAAAATCCATTCATCTACCCAAAATGAATTTCACGTTCTTCAAAAATAAAAACCTTATTGGAGTTAATCAGCACAAAGAAAGCAATACAGAATAAGAGTTTTAACCAGGGCATGGACTGTAGAACCAATGAGGTGTTTACTAAGCCAGTTTTAGCTGTTATTAATTCTTCTTCTAATTATATACAGGGTCTCACTCATCATAGGTTATCAATACATATTTGGTGAATGGATTAATGAATGAATAACAGAATATCATCTCTTCTATGCTTCTTTTCATGGCTTAAGTTGTTTGAAGAATTCAGTAAACATTACTTGTACCATAAAATAAGTTTTAAAGTGTAGAAAATCACAACACAAACACAATTTCAATTATGTCCAAAGCAGATAGAAATGAAGATACACAAATGTATATCAGGTATTTGTGCTGAACCTCTCCAATTAACATATATTTCCTGGCTGAGTTTATCAGAAGCTGATTATATCTTAAAAGGTCCAGTGTCTCTGATGATACATAGTAAGAGTGAAAAGTGAAGGAGAACATTAAAATGGGCTATTATGCCCTCAAAAGATATTTACTCTGGTGCTGATACAAGGCATTCGCTAGACAGGTAATTTCCTGAGACCTATTGATGGAGCAGGGGTGTTGAAAGGTCATGTATACTTTGCCTGAGAATTGTGAGAAAGGCACATGACATACAAAGACTGGGCCCCAGAACAGGTATTGCCTGGGTCCTTAAAATGAGGTATTGTAAGTACATAGACCAGTGTTTGGCCAAGGATCTCCCTGGGTTTACTAACTCTTGAACGATCATCTGCTATTTTTCACCTGAAATGTTGACCCCCACCACCAACTTTTTGGTGTGGGATCCCTGCAGCTGAACTCCAGGGCTTTCTTCCACATGCCACTAAGTGACTTTTAACAGCAAACTCTTCAGCTCTGCCTCAAATCACTTAGGCTACGCATTCTTCTCAGCATCCTATGGAATCCTCTAACTTTGGCATAAATGAGGTTCCAATGGCACTAGTGGTAAAGGCAGGAGACAAAGGAGATACAGGTTCGATTCCTGGGTCAGAAGTATCCCCTGGAGTAGGAAATGGCATCCCATTCCAATATTCTTGCCTGGAAAATCTCAAGGACAGGGGAGACTGGTGGCTATAGTCCACAGAGTCGCAAAGTCAGACCACAGAGTCAGACAGGACTGAGCGACTGAGCACAATTTATGCTTCTGCTTTATCTCCTCAGCCCCTCCCCAGTTCTACAGTTACCTTTCATTATAGCTGTATTAATTCACTCATAGTTCCCTTGAGAGGACACTAAGTCTCACATTCTTGTCTCTGTTTATGTTTATTTTTATTTTCAGGATGTTTTTCCCAATTTCACTCAACTACCTGAAGTACATGGACAACAGGAGGTTGCCCTCTCTGTAAAGTCTTTCATCTATTCTTATCTCCCATTCTAAACAAATTGCTTGCCCTGTTTAAACTCCACTGCCCTCATTTTTTTTTCTTCTGTTCACACCTGCACTATCATAGGTTAATTAGTTTCTTATAAATTTCTAAACCACCAATTAGCGAACTCTTTGATGTTCAGGATAAATTTCATTCACTTTCATTTGTCTAAGATTTAGCACACTTTCAGGGTCTTATCAATATTGCTGTATAACTGAGGAACTTAGGTGGAGGCAGGACAGAGGTAATAATAAAACGGTATCTCCTCTCTGTCTTCAGTTGCACAAAGCACTAAATCTGAGTATGAATGAAAAAGTGAATCAATTTTTTTGCATGGAAGTTTATATAGACTAATATTTAAAGGGATATTTCTGATTGCATTTTATGTAGGAATGAATATTTGTTTAACACATTCAAATATCTTCCAGAAAAAGAAAAAAAATATTTTCCTATATGATTATTTTAATCACTTCCCATTTCTTTCGATTACTGTGTAAAAAAGAATATTTACTTGAAAAACAAAATAGATGACTTTAAAAAAAATTATAGAGTTTTGAAAATGAAACATCTGAATTTTAATACCATTGTGCCTTAAAACTACCACTAAGTACTCTGTTGCTGCTGCTGCTAAGTCGCTTCAGTCGTGTCCGACTCCATAGAGGGCAGCCTACCAGGCTCCCCCGTCCCTGGGATTCTCCAGGTAAGAACACTGGAGTGGGTTGCCATTTCCTTATCCAATGCATGAAAGTGAAGTTAATCAGACATGTCCGACTCTGCACGACCCCATGGACTGCAGCCTACCTGGCTCTCCCACCCATGGGATTTTCCAGGCAAGAGTACTGGAGTGGGGTGCCCTTGCCTTCTCCTCTGAGACACTGCCATATGCTATTATTGGGGGTTACCAATCAAGACTTCTGTTTACATGGGATATTTATTAAGGAGGATGTCAGATATGGTTCATCTCTAAAGATCAATGCAAGATGCAAAAGTAACTTGCATTGTTATAAAGGTTCATAGTTACCCAAAATGTGGTCCCTGAAATTTCTCAGAGGAAATGAATGTGTTAAGAACCAAAACAATGTGTGTCATCAGTACTTGAAATAAAAAGTTACTAAATAAAAGCCACTTTTCCAAATATAGCATCTAGTATAGAAACAGAGTCTAGAAACACCTGCTCTGTCCTTGTCTAATTAAAAGCCACTATTCTAGCAAACATTTTTATGAGACAGTTCCACAAGTATTTTCATTCCCTCCATTATTTTTCTAGACACTAGCTGATCATGGTGCATACATGAGCAAAGCAAAGGTTAAGTATGTATGACATAGATGAACCCCAAGATTAAGTATACACTGTGAAATGCATGTGGATGTTCATGATTTAAACCAACGGACTGTGGCCTGAAATGATGTCACACAAAGCTTAGCGGTAAATGGAAGGTTAAACCTACTTGCATCTCGGCTCATTAAACGCAGTTAAAGTGCAAATCCCCTCATTCTGACAGTAGTGATCACAGGGGTTCTCTTTCTGGTCACAGCGCTGACTTTTAAACCCCACAGAGCATCTGCAGAATTTCAGTAAAATACAGCTAAATCAAGTGTCTGACTTTTTTTCCAAATATGTTTCAAATTTATTTCATACAGAGATATTAATAGTAACATATTAACACAGTTTTTCTTAGGTATGCTCACTTCTTTCTCATACACAATTATCACAATCTACTCTGACAATGAAAGGAACAGAATGCAGACGTGAATCCTATGTGGGCATCATCCTTCTGGTTAAGCAGTGATAAAATTCAAAATAGAAGTCACATAAGAGGAATAGTCTTATTTCAAGTTTTCCACTCTGGATAATCAAGTGTTTGAAAAGAAAAAAATGTTAAGTTCCAGATTTTCTCAGGAGTAGAGAATCTGTAATACTTTCCAAANCACCCATGGGATTTTCCAGGCAAGAGTACTGGAGTGGGGTGCCCTTGCCTTCTCCTCTGAGACACTGCCATATGCTATTATTGGGGGTTGCCAATCAAGACTTCTGTTTACATGGGATATTTATTAAGGAGGATGTCAGATATGGTTCATCTCTAAAGATCAATGCAAGATGCAAAAGTAACTTGCATTGTTATAAAGGTTCATAGTTACCCAAAATGTGGTCCCTGAAATTTCTCAGAGGAAATGAATGTGTTAAGAACCAAAACAATGTGTGTCATCAGTACTTGAAATAAAAAGTTACTAAATAAAAGCCACTTTTCCAAATATAGCATCTAGTATAGAAACAGAGTCTAGAAACACCTGCTCTGTCCTTGTCTAATTAAAAGCCACTATTCTAGCAAACATTTTTATGAGACAGTTCCACAAGTATTTTCATTCCCTCCATTATTTTTCTAGACACTAGCTGATCATGGTGCATACATGAGCAAAGCAAAGGTTAAGTATGTATGACATAGATGAACCCCAAGATTAAGTATACACTGTGAAATGCATGTGGATGTTCATGATTTAAACCAACAGACTGTGGCCTGAAATGATGTCACACAAAGCTTAGCGGTAAATGGAAGGTTAAACCTACTTGCATCTCGGCTCATTAAACGCAGTTAAAGTGCAAATCCCCTCATTCTGACAGTAGTGATCACAGGGGTTCTCTTTCTGGTCACAGCGCTGACTTTTAAACCCCACAGAGCATCTGCAGAATTTCAGTAAAATACAGCTAAATCAAGTGTCTGACTTTTTTTCCAAATATGTTTCAAATTTATTTCATACAGAGATATTAATAGTAACATATTAACACAGTTTTTCTTAGGTATGCTCACTTCTTTCTCATACACAATTATCACAATCTACTCTGACAATGAAAGGAACAGAATGCAGACGTGAATCCTATGTGGGCATCATCCTTCTGGTTAAGCAGTGATAAAATTCAAAATAGAAGTCACATAAGAGGAATAGTCTTATTTCAAGTTTTCCACTCTGGATAATCAAGTGTTTGAAAAGAAAAAAATGTTAAGTTCCAGATTTTCTCAGGAGTAGAGAATCTGTAATACTTTCCAAAGATTTAGAAACCCAGATTCAATGTAATGTATTTCAAAAGAGATAAGGGCTTAATAGGTTTACATAATACAACACTCTAAATGTGACACAAATATCAAATAATACTATACTTTTGAAAAGACACCTTATGTACTTGGAAAAGAGTGGCCCTAAGTACCAAAGCATTTATAAATATGATTATGTCTGGGTTTCACATATCTAAATAAGGTCAATTAAATTAGAAGCATTTTTACAGGCATTTCCAAGTTCGAAGATCTCTGAATCTTTGAAATAGGTATGATGCTAAGGAGTGAATGATCTCTTCCTTATGAAATCAATAGCAAATTAGTGAAGGGGAAAGTTCTGTAGTACATGAACCAATGAGGAACAATACTTGATCAGAGATGTCCATGAAACATTCATTTAAAATATGTTACCCCAAGAATGGACAACAATAGAGCAGAGACTCCATGCACATCTAAAGTCATATTATAAAATGTCCGCAGTATTATAAAATACTCACAAACACACAGGTACATTTGTCTCTGGGTCCAGCTGGCATGTGCCTCCATTGTAACAGTAACCATCACAGAGCTGGCAGCTAGAGGCAATCTTTCCATTAGTGCAGCTGCAGCAACAGAGAAAAAAAAAACAAACCCTCATTGTTATTGGCATGATTATTGTTGAAAGCTCACACAGATTCTCTATAGATGAGGATATTCATCACAGAAGAGTAATGAAGCAGCTGGCTAAAAGGTTTACAGAAAGACTTGCTGGAGGCAAAGATTTTTTTAACAGAATGATGATGTAAAATTTTTCTTTTGGTAATTTTCAAATTTTCAACCCATTTGTTTACTATAAAACATAATATAGTTAGATACAGGTGTGAAAATATACTCTAGGATCTGTCATTTATACTTTAGGGAGATATCAGTATATTATTTCCTTTTCATACTACTTGAGTTTGGTGACTTTTTTTGCTATTTATAAACCGCATTATCAAATACTCTGGAAGCAAACACTTCAGCTATCCCTTCTAAACTGACAAGTCTGGTCCAAAGAACTATTATGAGTTTTAGACTCCACATTGTACCTGAATGTACTATCCTGTAGTCACTTTTATACCACTGTTTGTCCCTGAATATGTACTGTAATTAATGTCAAACTCTTTTTATGCTAAAGGAAAAAAGGTAACAATTCATTGCAAAAATAAACAGTAACGTTATAGGAACGATATGCAATATGGCAACAAAGTAATGAGGCAGGCTTTCTTGGAAACATTTTGGAAATGATTCTAATTTACAGTGCATTGCCTGTCTGAGATAAGAATAAAAAACTGTGCCTACTGCTACATGGAAAAGAAAAAGTATAACAAGAATAGAAAAAGTACAGAAATTTCTCATTTATCATGTTGCATTTTTAAATAAATAAATACTGTTAGATTGGACATTGAAAATTGTTGTGGGGACAGAGTAAAGTGCATTGACATTTCAAATTATTGAGGAAATCTCTTCCATGAGAAGTATGGTAACAGCCTTGGCCAACAGATCATGTCAATACTCTGGTTATGAGATGATGTTGGCACTAATTGCTATGAAGTAATCAATGGTATCACAATAAATCTGGACATAACCTCAATAAAGAAATCAGGCTGAAGTATCATTGCCTGATCACTTTGCTTCTCTTCATGACAGACACCTACTGCAGCACATTTGTCAAAGGGTAGTGCCCAAAGATGGGCTGAGTGCTTAGTTGCTCAGTCATGTTCTACTCTTTGTGACCCCATGGACTGTTCATGGGGATTCTCTAGGCAAGAATACTGGAGAGGGTTGTCATGCCCTCTTCCAGGGATCTTCCCAACCCAAGGATCAAACCCAGGTCTCCTGCATTGCAGGCAGCTTCTTTATCATCTGAGCCACAAAACAAGCCCAAGAATACTGGAGTGAGTGTCCTATCCCTTCTCCAAGAGATCTTTCTGACCCAAGGAATCAAACGGGGGTCTCTTGCATTGCAGGCCAATTCTTTACCAGCTGAGCTACAAGGGAAGCCCAATGATAGGTTAGATATTTGCAATAATTGATTGACTATCTTACAGTTTATTTATTATTTTCATATTTATTTGACCTAGTGTGGGTGGTAGGGTTGCTGGAAATGTACTGAACTGCTTATACTTTCCCAGGAATTTAATTTAAATATTTTTATTTTAAAAAGTATGGATTTAAATATCACAGTTCTTTTCAAGATGAACAGAAGCAGTGAGTCAATTATGTTCTAGATGGGAAATGGAGATATGCGAAAGTGGAAACAAATGTGGGGAGGAAGGCAATGGTTAAAGTTTCAAAGATTTAACAAAGAGTATCACATTCTTTCTGATTTATACAGGCATTTGAATATGGAAGCAAAGTGAGGCAAGTACATTTTAATGGCATCGGTGTCTTATATGTTAAATGGAACTGGGAGAATTTTCCTTGCTCTCCATGCCCAGCCTCCTTGAAAATCAAAGAACAGAAAGTTATAGCTTCATGTTCAATCAAAGGGATAACATCAAAGAGAAAAATTAGCTTATTATACATTAAAGAATTTTCCACAAAAAGATAACTATACACCAAACATCATCATTTAAAAGAGAAAATATTCTATTTATTGATTGCTTTTAAACTTCTGCTTCCAAGAATTATGAAAGATGTTTCCCTGTTCTCCTTCTAAAGGTTTTCTTTGAATCCTAAACTTAAGACATAATTTTGTAGATATTTCAAACGTGAAATATAAGTTATCCAAATCATTGTAGAACATCAAATAGTACAGCTTATGTTTTAATGTAGTTTTCATTATAATTTAATTTCTTAGAATGTTACACACATGCACCCATGCATGCACAATTTGTAATTAGCAGTTGTCCATTAATCAGAAAGAATTCTCATAACAATTTGACATCAGAGTGGTATAATTTAGGTTGTTAAAAATTATGATCAAGCATTTCTTCATCAGTATCTACTAAGGAAGAGAGAAAAATACATGATTAGTTCTGTTTTAAAGCTTATACTCATTATATTTGACAGAGTATCTATTTTCTACAGTAGTTGACAGCTCATAGGCTTGACATTAGGAACACATCGGTATTTGGAATCACAAATACACATGCAGCTTGAATTTTTCTCATTGAAATAAAAACTTTAACTCAGTTGTGATTTTTAGTATCAGTTCTTTACCCGTGAAATAGAAATCCCAACATCGCTATAAGCTTTATTTAATGCTAGCATGAAAAGTATCATAGAAATAAAAACAAACTTATCTAATGTTTCAAGATAGATAAGGAGTCATGTTTGCATTGTCATGTTCATATGTTATTATAGCCTATTTGATGAATCAAATAATATACTCCTTTTTTTAAACTTTCACTATCTACTCACTGCTAGCAACTGTTATTTAACCATTCTTACATATAGTTTTCCAAAAAGATATATATGTCAGGAACTGTAATGTGGAACTTCAAAAGTATACTCAGGTTATGGGTTCCAGTGTTTCTAGCTTGGTTAAGCCAATATTATCTGTAGAGCAGGCAATAGTGAGGGTCCTTAGAATTCAACCCTTCCTTCCTCACATGGAACTGACCTGTGTGATGGAAACAGTATGGGTCTCTGCATGTGCTTCTCCAAGATAAACTGGGTTGGAAACTATGCCTCTCAGCCTCTCTTACACAATAGTCCACAGTTTCCTGGGTGAATGAAATGGGGTCATAAAGAAGATTCTACAGGGTATTCCTGACATGGTACACTGGACATAAAGAAAGATGTATGCTCACTAACTGAAATCAAGTTCTGCCATGCTCAAGTTTCATCACAAAGAACTGATGAATTTAATAAGCAAACATGATTTTGATAGTTTAAATAAAAATGTATTTTACTTTTATGTACTTATCAAAGGCATGTATTATAATTAGTCATATTTTTCAATGACTTTAGCTGAAAAATAATTTACTTTCAAATGACCCAATTTGAGGACTTGAGTAAATGTCATTTCTAATGATAACAGATCATACACAGATTAATTCTAAAATGAGAGTAAATAAAAAAGAAAAATATGTTGATGTCTGTAATAAAATTTTATTGGATCTTGTTTGGCAGAGTAACATAACTCAGGGCTGGCACCCTCGCAGAGGCTGTATTGGTGGAAGCTGTGGTGTGTACGTTTTAAGGCGTGCTTTCCTATCACTTATTCTCATTTATTATAGTCCTAGGGTAAATGATTGGAGAAGGAAATGGCAACCCACTCCAGTATTCTTGCCTGGAGAATCCCATGTATAGCGGAGCCTGGTGGGCTACAGTCCCTGGGGTCACAAAGAGTCGGACACGACTGACACACACAGGGAAAATGATAGAGCCCAATCATTTATCAGCCCTTCTTTTAAAAGGTTGTGAAAAGAAGTTCAGAGTGAGAACTGATCTCTAACCTCTGTGGCGTAAATCTGTTTCATGACAGAAACTGAATGCCACTCTTTAGCTGCAAAGTTCTGTCTTCCATTCACTTGATCTCAAAGCCAAAGAGCAAAAGGCAGTGTAACAAAATGTAATTGGATGCCTTAAATGTAGTGGCTTCCTAGGAAGCATCATTCCTTCTACTTATTTTTAACCATAATTTTCCAAGTCAGATAAAAAGATTAAATTTTGTTCCATTCGACAGGCCTTTTGTTCCTTTCCCAGAGGATCACTTTGTAAAATTAGAAAGGGAAATACTCATTGCTGATAATAATGATGAGACAAAAGTCCGAGCTATTCTAATTTAGAACTATTACGTAAGGTTTTTGAAGGTATGTTGCATTTCACTTGTGCTTGCTTACTATTAGGAATATTCTGTACAGGGAATGATCTGACCATACTATATTGCATGATAAGTGTTCATGTTTTCCAGAAGTACGTTAACACTTTTTGAATCACTTTTGGTTTAATCAAAATGAATTGAACTCTCTTTGTAGGAAAAAAAAAAAAAAAGGAAAGAGATAATGGAACACTTGCCATACTGAATTTCTGATTCATGTTTATGTTTAACGGAGAACAGCAAAATTCTGTAAAGCAATTATCCTCCAATTAAAAAATTAATTAAAAAACAATAATTTACAATGTTCTCATTGTTTTTTGCCAGAATGTTAATGTCCTTTTGGGTTCAAATGCTTTTATAAATTAAGTTAGCTGTCTACTTACTTGCAAGATATATCTTCACTGTCTTTATTTATAATGCAGTGTCCCCCATGGCATCTTATACATTTGTCAATTTCACATTTTGATCCTTCATAGCGTATTGGACAGACACATTCCACACTTCCATCATCTCCAATGGTACAGGACTCAGAATTCACACAGTAGTGATGACACACATCTAGAAAGAATGAACAATATAGAAGTAAAATTGTGTTACAAAGTATTTTTCTTTCTTTCTTTTGTCCCACACTGGAATTTCTACAATCAGGAGTTGAACTCACGTTTCTTACATGGGAAGCACAGAGTCTAGATCACCAGGTAAATTCTACAAGACATTTTTCTTCAGTCACAATAAATGTTACCATTTTGCTTAATATTTTAAAATGGTCAATGGATAAGTAGATTAATTTACAAAAGCAACTTGTAATTACATGTAACCAGATTTCTTTAAGAATACCATTGATTCCTCTTTTTACCTGAGTTTACCATCATTTCATCTTGCTAAGAGTTATATTGATATATTATATCAATACATATCAATATATATCATATATTGATATAATATAATATTAGTTATATTGATATAATACTAACTGACAAACTCTATTAGTCCTGAATTTTAAAATTTAAGTTCTCAAGTTTCCTCAGCTTTCCTTCTAAGAAGCAATATTTCTGTTATTCTGGAATGAACATAAATCCTCAAGATTTCTTCAGATATCATCTATCTTTGTTCCTCCTTACTTCTCTTTTCATCTGAAGAACAGAGTAAGTATGGGACTCTTACTCCTTCGATAGCCTTTGGTGGAGTGGAAAGAAGCCTCTCTCTACATGAGCCAAAAGACCCAGATTCAATACCAGGGTAAGGAAGATCCCCTGGAGAAGGATGACAACCCACTCCAGTATTCTTGCCTGGAGAATCCCATGGACAGAGGAGCCTGGTGGGCTACAGTCCATGGGGTCAGCAAAAGTCAGACACGACTTAGAGACTAAATCACCACCACCACACATGAACCAGAACAGCCAGTATTTCCAAACACCTGAGCAGGTAAGCAGATAGAAGTTGTGCCTCTCAGGGAGCCCCAGCGGAAACGTGGACTGGAAGACTAACAGATCCATCATGGGTAGAGAGTGATAACAGAAGTCTAGGGCATTTCCTCCTCCCAGGTGAGACCCTGGCATCTCATCAGTCAGAGGAAAAACCTCCATGCAGTCTGAACTCTTTGCTTTGTAAGATGTTTCCTACTGAGCACTTCAGACAATTTTCTCAACTACAAAGGAAGACTTCTTCAAATATTTCCATATCTCTTGAACATCAGTAATAAAAAAAGACCATTTAATAAGAACCACATTGACTTTACAATTAGAGATTTTGCCTCAGTCTTCTGAAAAACAAACAAGTCTATATGTATATTGACACATCAATATTTTTTAATTTACCACATTCACAATATTGAAATTTATAATATTAATACATGTAATCTTAAGCAGGAGAACTTACTGAGTTGATCACAGACCTAGTGTTTGAAGCTGCAATTTCCTTATAGTTATCTAATTGTGAAGCAATATTATGTGTGATTAGATGAGGTAAAAATCACAATTTACAAACTTTAATCTGCTATAAGATGATTGTTGTGGGTAAAAAAAGTTAAAACATAATTTATAACTTTCATGCTTGTATATTTATCTAGCTTTTTATTAAATCAGACAGAAATTAAATATATTGACAGGCTTGCTTCGTATTTATGGAAATTTATTTCAAGCATTCTTAGGCTTGCTGTTGCATTATGCCAAGTATCCTCATTGAGATTCAAAACTTAAGTTTATTACTAAGGGTCTTGGCTACATTTAAGAAAAGAAGCACTTTCAAAGGGTAAAAGACTTAAAGATCTAAAAATGAAGTCAATGTTAATGTCTGTCCATTATGATATCTATTTGTAGTTGTTCTAGCTTGGTAGGCAGATAACGTACACAACACAAATTCTGTTTTTATTAACATTTGTGAAGAATGCATTAACAGTAGCCTATATAATCATCTAATATCATCTATTATGCAGAAATCTCTAAAGAGCAATTTTCCTTAGACAGTTTGCTAGATACAACTTATTGACAGAGAACTCTTTTAATATTGTCTCTAATTGCTTTAAATTTCATCAATTGGTCCTGGTTCATTTTTTCTGATGGGATATAGAAAACAGCTGATGTATCTTTCCAAGATCTAAATATTATGAGATTTTTTTCCACAATGGATAATTCATCAGATTCACGTAGGTGACTGACTTGCAAATGCAGGTTCCAGTTTCTTTTTCTTTCATCCACTACCACTCCTGAATTCCAAATTCTAGATCCCATCTGAGGCCCAGGTGAAACCCATCAGATCAGATGAGTAAACAGAATTTGGGAACTAGGGAATGTAAGAAATCTGAAAATAATTTTACTGAGTAGCAAAGGGACTATATTGTCTAAGTTGTAAATAGATTTGATTTGCTTGAAATAGCTTATTTCTTGACTAGCTTTGGGAGCCCTAATTAAAATGTAATTTTAACCTAAAATTTTGAACCATGTTGTTTTTAAAATCACTTCATTGAGAAGACATAAGAAACTAGGAAAAGTTGACTTAACATCCTAAGAGTTGATGATTGCCCTATACCATACTGTAGCAAGTAACAGTCTGTTTGCACTTATCTTGCACATATTTAGCACTTTTGAGTGCTAAAGGTCAAAGTTAAAAACTTACCTACAATTTACTAATTAAAAGTAATTGTGGATAATAAATTAAATCTGGTTTAGACTGAGAACATAAAGATGTGAGAATATACACAACTCATTAGTATTCAAGGAAATACAAATTAATACATCAAAGAAATACATTTGCACTTCTACCAAATTGACGACTAATGGCAAAAACTCTCCTAGCACTAGTAGTGGGAATACAAATTGGTTCAGTTGATTTGGGAAATAATCAACAGTATCAATTATATTAAATTTGAGCGGTTCCCTTGTGGCTCAGTGGTCAAGAATCTGCCTGCCAAGTAAAAGACACAGGTTTGATCTCTGGGCTGGGCAGATCCCCTGGAGAAGGAAATGGCCACCCACTCCAGTATTCTTGCCTGGGAAATCCCATGGACAGGAGCCTGGCAGGTTACAGTCCATTGGGTCGCAAAGAGTCAGACGCAATTTAGCAACTAAACAATTAAGTTTGAACATGCTGTGTGTGTGCTGTGTTCAGTTGCCTCTGACTCTTTGCAATCCTATGGACTGTGATCCGCCAGGCTCCTCTGTCCATGGGATTTTCCAGGCAAGAATAATGGAGTGAGTTGTCATGACCTCCTCCAGGAGATCTTCCCCAACCCAGGGACTGAACTCCTGTCTCCTGCATTGCAGGTGGATTCTTTACTGCTGAGCCACCACGGAGGCCCCAATTTTGAACGTACCAACACTTTATGGCCTAGCATTTTTACTTTTAATATACTGTATATGCAAGAGAAAAGAATGCACATGTGCACAAAACATGTCCACAATACGCACAAAACCTTTTTAGAAATAGGCAAAAGCTAAAAAATAATCTAAATATCCATTATAAGACAAATATATGGAAATAGATAAATGAAAAATGAAAACATTAGTTATAAGCAACAATATGCAAGAATCTCATGAAAATAATAGGAAAAAATGGACAGAAAATACATATAGTATGTTTTTATTTATGTAAAGTTCAAAAGGCAAAACTAATCTGTGATTTTAAGAGTCAAAAAGGAGTTATTTTGAAGAGAAAGAAAGGGATAGTGATGAAGAATGTCAGGGAGCACTTGAGATAATAATGATGCTCATTCTTGACCTGAACATTGGTTTACACTGATGTGTACACCTGGGGATAATTTATCTAATTGTATACTTGTGATTTTAAACATTTCTATGTATATTATGCTTCCACAAAAGATTTCTTTTAAAATCTAATGGCATATAAGCTACAATAAGAATACTTTATAAATTCTGTTTAGGTTGGTAACTAGGCTAATTGGTTTTCTCTTTACAGATAATATTTTTAAAAGGAATTCATAGTCTGTTTTTTATGTTTTAAAGGCAACTCTCCACTCTCTAATGCTTTTAATGTATTTTGAAGCACGTCAGCTGCACATTATTCAATGCTACTAACTGGCCTCAAGGCCTAAAAATGTAACCTAAAGAATGTAATAAAAAAAATGTTTGCTTAAGATAAAATTGTAAACAGGTATTACAATATACAGTTAAATAATTACAAATTGCATACTGTTAAGCCATGCCGCATTTTCCCTCTGAATAAGGCATAAATAATTTTAGACTCAGAACCCTTTCTCTACAGATATTCAAATGGAAGAGATTTCATTTTTTCCCAGTTTATGTGTTTAGCACTCTATGCAAAATTGAAGTTTAAGGACAGAGATTTGCACACTATATTCTAGCCCGGCCAGAGTTGCTTCCTAATATCTCCCTATGAAAGTTTTCCATCTCCCATTATTAGGCTTAAGATGTGGAGCATGTAGAAGATGTTGAATTACATGTCTGCTGGACTGTTTTCTGCCTCTGTTAGATTATAGGGTCCAACACTTTGAATGTACATTCTCTCCCTCCCTCCCACTTTCCTCCTTCCTCTTCCACTCTTCCTTGTGTTCTCCCCTTCTTCAAACCTCTCTCTTTCTCCCTTCCTTCCTTTCTCTCTCTCTTAAAGTCTTCCCTATTTACTCAACTCCAACTCCAAGATTTCTGAATACAGGAGAAGGCAGGTCTTACTTGATAAGAGACTTCAGCAAGTCATATTTAAATTATCACACAAGCATTGGGTACTTGTAAGTTGGAAGTCAAAATAATTCCTTCAAAAACTCTGTTATTTCAAGTTTAGTCATAACATGATATATGTAAGCCCAGGAAAAAGTTTAAAACATCTGATGGTGCTCTTTATTTCCAAATTGGGTGACTCAACCAAAGTCATGTTCTTGGTAATTGTCTCGATATCATGATAGGAATGCATAATAAGTCTTAGGAAAGCTACCTAATTTCTCTCTCATTGTCTTTTCAGTCATAATCCACTTTGAATTACAGGCATCTGTGTAAAACTTGAAGAAATATATGTTGTATTTTTATCAGTGTCCCATCTCTGAAAGTAAAAGTCAGTGAAAGCAGCTCAGTTTTGTCCAACTCTTTGCCTTGTCCAGCTCTTTGCCTCCTCATGGACTATACAGTCCATGGCATTATCCAGGCCAGAATACTGGAGTGGGTAGCCATTCCCTTCTCCAGGGGATCTTCCCAACACAGGGATCAAACTCAGGTCTCCCGCATTGCAGGTGGATTCTTGACTAGCTGAGCCACAAGGGAAGCCCAAGAATATTGGAGTGGGTAGTCTATCCCTTCTCCAGGAGATCGTCCCAACCCAGGAATCAAACTGGGATCTCCTACTTTGCGGGTGGATTCTTTATTAGCTGAACTAATAATAACTAGGAAACCCCTATCTCTATATACTCTCAAATAATTACTACATGGTGTTCAGTCACTCAGTTGTGTCCAACTCTTTGTGCCCCCATGGACCATAGACTTTGAGGTTTTCTCTGTCTATGGGATTTCCCAGGCAAGAATACTAGAATGTGTTGCTATTTATTCCTCCAGGGGATCTTCCCGACACAGGGATCAAACCCCTGTCTCTAGTGTCTCGTGCATTAGCAGGCAGATTCTTTACCACTGGCACCACTCATATTTAAATTCTATCTCTTCAGTTATTTATTTGCTAAAAGGAATACTTCTTTAGCACTTCCCAATCCAGCAGAAATTTAACAAAGTATAAAGAAGAATATTATATGAGAAGGCTCCTATGATATGCAATTGTTCACTTTCGTTCTAAAGAGTCTTTCTTGACAAGCTCAGAAACAGAGAGAAGCTAAGTTGTAACTGGAAAAACAATTTTTTTTAATCCCAGATCACTGAAATTGCTTATCTTATACAGCTAATTACTTTAAAAGATCNGAATATTATATGAGAAGGCTCCTATGATATGCAATTGTTCACTTTCGTTCTAAAGAGTCTTTCTTGACAAGCTCAGAAACAGAGAGAAGCTAAGTTGTAACTGGAAAAACAATTTTTTTTAATCCCAGATCACTGAAATTGCTTATCTTATACAGCTAATTACTTTAAACATTAAAAATACTTTATAAACATTTTGAAAGTAATCTTTTTATAAGATAGATACTCATTTTCTTAACTAAAATATATTAGTATTTAATGATTCATTTATCATTCTGTCAATTATTTATTACAGAAGTTTCATAGTCTTCCCCATTTTTTTCATATTTCAGTTTTGATTAAGTGACATGTTACTGATTATGAATCAGTAGACAAATCTAAATAAAAAAATTCCTCCCAAAGAATAAAAGATTTGGGAATGTTGGTAGTTGGTTAACACAAAGGTGTACCACAAAGGGATCATCTTCTAGTTTCTGACACATAGACACACGTGTACTCACACACACACATATACCTTGCTTACAAAAACAATCATCTTTTATTCCTTCAAATTTTATGGCTAGCTTAATAATGATTGGAACTGAGAGAAAGTAAAAAAAAATAGTGTGATAAACTAAAAGAAGAAAGGTTCAAAGAAAATACAGCTGAGAAGAGACGTTTTGTTCAAGGGGATAAAATAGGGGAGGAGCTGAAGATTAAAGGTTAAAGATAAGAGTCTACGCAGATTGGCCTTTATGTATTTAACAGCAGCCGTCTGGAATTTATGGAAAGAAAAGCATGTGGGACAATATAATTTATCTAATTTTGAACACCATGTTGATAAAATGAAAGTAGTGATATGTAATTGATTATTTACTGAGGACATGTGTGTAACTAAGTGTGTATTGAGAGTTGTGAGTGGCAGATTCATGTTGATGTAGGGCAAAACCAATACAATATTGTAAAGTAATTAACCTCCAATTAAAATAAATAAATTTATATTAAAAAAAAGAAAAATCCAGATATACAAGACAGGACACTAGCTCTCAGAGAGCTGACAACCCAACTGTGAGGTTACAACAGGAATTAAAAAGCTACTAAGACTGATCTGAATAATGTCTACTGTGGCAACAGCCTGCATATACCAACGAAATCTTCCTTAGTTTGGAACATTCCAGCTCATAAGTTTTGATCATTTTACTGACCTGAATGGCATAACAATTGAGATTTCTGCATATAGTCAGAAGGAGAAATAATGAAATGTAATTAATCTGTGCTAAGAAAGTAGAGATTACCATGAAATTATATAATACCACTTTATATTCACAATATAAAAATTGTTATAACCTCTGTAGGATAATTACACTAAGAACTGTACTGTAGCACCAAACACAATCATGCAAAATAAAGGACAACGATGGATATACAATTACAGAGTATTCACATGGTAATTAGGTAGATAGTAACTGAAGGATAAGAGAATGGCTATTTTCTGCAATAGAAATGGAATAATTTTCGAGGGAGATCATTATTGCATCCTTTCTCTTTTTCTCTTTCCTTTTTAAGCAACCAGAAATATGAGATACTTCTTCCTTTAATACTTTTACAATATCTTAATAGACTGCATAAAATATATGCATGTATGAGTATATATACAGGTTTATGAATATTCAAGGAGAGCCAGATGCCTTTAAAATGTCTAGCTGCATTTAATTTCTTTCCCAAATATTTTTTTCTATTGGAAAGTAACTGCCAAAACCATTTAGCTATTAACTCATATTTGCACCTGGGCTATTCACATTGTAATAGTTAGTGAAGTGTGAAATTTATTTAAAGAGAGGAAAGCCAAATCAAAATATACCACCTAAACAGGAGCTGAAGATATTCAATAAGAATAATGGGGAATCTGGAGAGTCTTTAATTGGTAATACAGGATGGCTATTCAGGGGAGACTAAATTATACAATCCAATGTATGTACATCAATTGTCTTACATCACTGAATTTTTATCTGACCTTTCAAAAAGTGTTCTGTGAATTGGCATTAAGATTCATAATTTAAATAAGTATTTGATCATTTAGGACCATGCACATACACATAATAAATTAAAAGTAAGATGGAATTGCTTTCACAACCCAGGCATTCTATTAACTGAGTTCCAGTTTTAGTGCATGTACACTCCACTTTCACTACTATATAATTGTGTCCCAGGAGCAGTAGATTGAATGAATTTGGCTAACGTTTTCCCTACAGGGAGGTTTGTAATTGCTTTCACATATGTATTAAAGGGAGAAAAATTTCCAGAAGAACCAATAATGGTATTTTGTAAATTTCTGATGAACACTTCCACTACAGTGATATAATGAAAACAAAGAAGAAATGAAATCAAGACCAAAATATGAAGGACTTGGAGGTTAAATTCAGCCCTTCCTCTGGCTAACAATGTGTACTCATCTGAGTTACCTGACTAACTTCTGCAAAATGCCCTTTGGTCATCTATGAACAGAGTCAGTATTTCTAAACACTCCTGAGACTGTCATGATTTCCTCCTCAGCTGTCCATCCTCAAGAATACCCTTGATTCCAAATCGGCCAATGAAAGCCTGTTTTGAGCAAAATTATGGAAATGACAGTTACAATGATAATAAGTGCTCATTTTTAGTTGTTTTCTACATGCCAGGCACATGTGTTTGTTTTAGTCTGGCATTTAGTCTGATAACATGGTATTATCCTCACTGTAACCACACTGAGGCACAGGTAGGTTAAGCAACTGGCCAAAGATGACACAAGAAAAGGTGAGAGAACTAAAATTCAAACTGAAATAAGAGAAGAAACGATAGAGAAGAAACTCTTATCTTTCTTATTCAGTTACGCACACTCAGGAAAAAAAAAAGGTACAGAAAGTAATTTTGAAAACCTTCACTGTTTTCTTTTCCTTACATGTGTCTAAAACCGAACAAGCCTCCATCTACATAGATATCTGAGGGTCTAACTACCAGTCAGAATGCTAACGGATGATGTCAGGACAAGCCCAGGAGAGTTTCCTGATGCCATCCAGATCTGCAAAATTAGAGTTCAGAAACTCAATCTGGGTGCCTATGCCTCATCCAAATACTCACATTTCACGTGTCAGTCTCAGCCTCCCATCCAACCCAGCGAATACGTGCTTCTCTAGCCATTGGTAATCAGTGTACAGAGCTAGACTCCTACTTGAAGGGAACACTTAATTATCCATGTGATATATTCAATATCAGGCAGGATCAGCTTTGAGCTAGTCCAGACAAATATGAAACCGAAATAACAGTCAAGAAATCCCAAAGTAAGACATTCCCGAGTGTCAGCATTTATTGATATCGAATTTAGCTAATTTAGGATAAAATATTTGGAAGGTTTTCTAGAAAAGTTTTCAGACTCTTAAAAATGTTAACAAAAGTGATGCTGGTCTTTTTTCCATGAAGTCGATTTTTCACCTATCATGGTTTAGGAGCAAAAAGGTAAAGTAACTTGTATAATTTGCTTAGAATTTTATTATTGTTTTCTTTAAAGTATTATATTAAGAAAGAAAAAAAATTTTAAACTCCTAGAATATTCAGATTCCTCCAGTGTTTTACACAGCCAGAGATATTTTAATAATTAAACTTACAGCACAGTGCTAAATATATCTTCTGATTTCAGAACTGAATTTAATAAAATAGGCAAACATTGAATCCAGGGATGCCAATTAAACATTCACTAGGGAAAAATGTGGGCAAAACTCTGATTAGAGCTGATAAATTTTCATCAGGAAAGCATGCCTAAGAAAATTAGCATTTTCTAATGTATTACTAATAATAGAAATATATCCCAAATATTTTATAGAGAAAACTGCAAAAATTTAAAGAGTGAATTCTATCCTGAGCAAACAGTGCCATCTCTAAGTATTCAGGTAAAAGGAAAATGTAAAATTCAGCAAGATGATTTAAAAAAAAAACAAACAAAAAACTTTGATTTGAGTGAGACATATGGGGTGGGATTTTAAAAGTGTCAGTATTTAAATTTTCAACAGGCTGCTATTTCAAAATGCATATTAACAATGATTGGGGTTTCCCTGGTGACTTAGTGGTAAAGAATCTGCCTGCCAATGCAGGAAACAAGGGTTTGATCCCTGATCCAGGAAGCTTTCACATGCCGTGGAGCAACCAATCCCATGCGCCACAGCTACACAGCCTGTGCTCTCAAGTGCAAGGGCCTCAACTACCAAGTCCACATTGCCATAACTACTGAGGCCCAGTGCTTGGAGCCCATGCTCCACAGCAAGAGAAGCCATGCAATGAGAAGCCTATGCACCACAGCTGAAAGTAGCCCCTGCTTGATGCAGCAGAGATAAGCCTGGCAGAAACAAAGACCCAGCACAGCCATAAGTAAATAGGTAAATAAATAAATAAGGGTGGAGTCAATAATTTTAGCAATAATCAAAAATTAACTCATAAAACTCGCAGCAATGATTTGTTTTCAAGTAAAATCTAAAGAGCTTTTATTTATAAAGGATGTTCTGGGTTAAATATTTCTCTATATTTAAAGCAATCCAGCTACAGAAGCTTTGAGCAAGTAACTATAATGTGGGAGAGAATCATCTGAGACTTGAAAGCAAGCTGACTTGCAGACAGTAGCTAACTACAGTCATCAGTTCAGTTCAGTCACTCAGTCACATCAGACTCTTTGCAAACCCATGAATCACAGCAGGCCAGGCCTCCCTGTCCATCACCAATTCCCGGAATTCACTGAAATTCATGTGCATCGAGTCAGTGATGCCATCCAACCATCTCATCCTGTCATCTCCTTCTCCTTCTGCCCTCAATCCTTCCCAGCATCAGGATTTTTTCAAATAAGTAAATTCTTTGCATCAGGTGAGAAATGTATTGGAGTTTCAGCTTCAACATCAGTCCTTCCAATGAACACCCAGGACTAATCTTCTTTAGGATGAACCGGTTGGATATCTTTGCAGTCTAAGGGATTCTCAAGAGTCTTCTCCAACACCACAGTTCAAAAGCATCAGTTCTTTGGTGCTTGCTTTCTTTATAGTCCAACTCTCACATCCATACATGAGTACTGGAAAAACCATAATCCTGACTAGACAGACCTTTGTTGGCCTTTGCCAACAAAAAGTAATGTCTCTACTTTTTAAATGCTATCTAGATGGTCGTAACTTTCCTTCCAAGGAGTGTCTTTTAATTGCATGGCTGCAATCACCATCTGCAGTGATTTTGGACCCCATAAAAATAAAAGACAGCCACTGTTTCCCCATCTATTTGCCATGAAGTGATGGGACTGGATGCCATGATCTTAGTTTTCTGAATGGAAAGCTTTAAGCCAACTTTTTGACTCTCCTCCTTCACTTTCATCAAGAGGCTGTTTAGTTCTTCTTCACTTTCTGCCATAAGGGTGGTATCATCTGCGTATCTGAGGTTATTGATATTTCTCCCGGCAATCTCGATTCCAGCTTGTGCTTCTTCCAGCCCAGCATTTCTCATGATGTACTCTGCATAGAAGTTAAATAAGCAGGGTGACGATATACAGCCTTGATATACTCCTTTTCCTATTTGGAACCAGTCTGTTGTTCCATGTCCAGTTCTAACTGTTGCTTCCTGACCTGCATGCAGGTTTCTCAAGAGGCAGGTCAGGTGGTCTGGTATGCCCATCTCTTTCAGAATTTTCTACAGTTTATTGTTATCCACACAGTCAAAGGCTTTAGCATAGTCAATAAAGCAGAAATAGATGTTTTTCTGGAACTCTCTTGCTTTTTCGATGACCCCACGGATGTTGGCAATTTGACATCTGGTTCCTCTGCCTTTTTAAATCCAGCTTGAACATTGGAAGTTCACGGTTCACATACTGCTGAAGCCTGGCTTGAGAATTTTGAGTATTACTTTATTGGAGTGTGAGATGAGTACAATTGTGTGGTAGTTTGAGCACTCTTTGGCATTGCCTTTCTTTGAGATTGGAATGAAAACTGAGCTTTTCCAGTTCTGTGGCCACTGTTGAGTTCTCCAAATTTGCTGGCATATGAGTGCAGCACTTTCACAGGACTTGAAAGATGAAATAGCTCCACTGAAATTCCATTACCTCCACTAGCTTTGTTCATAGTGATGCTTTCTAAGGCCCACTTGACTTCACATTTCACGATGTCTGCTCTGGGTGAGTGATCACACCATCATGATTATCTGGGTCATGAAGATCTTTTTTGTACAGTTCTTCTGTGTATTCTTGCCACCTCTTCTTAATATTTTCTGCTTCTGTTAGGTCCCTACCATTTCTGTCCTTTATTGAGGCCATCTTTGCATGAAATTTTCCCTTGGTGTCTCTAAGTTTCTTAAAGAGATCTCTAGTCTTTGCCATTCTATTGTTTTCCTCTATTTCTTTGCATTGATTGCTGAGGAAGGCTTTCTTATCTCTCCTTGCTATCCTTTGGAACTCTGCATTCAAATGGTATATCTTTCCTTTTCTCCTTTGCTTTTCACTTCTCTCCTTTTCACAGCTATTTGTAAGGCCTCCTCAGAAAGCCATTTTGTCTGTTTGCATTTCTTTTTCTTGGGGATGGTTTTGATNTATATCTTTCCTTTTCTCCTTTGCTTTTCACTTCTCTCCTTTTCACAGCTATTTGTAAGGCCTCCTCAGAAAGCCATTTTGTCTGTTTGCATTTCTTTTTCTTGGGGATGGTTTTGATTTCTGTCTCCTGTACGATGTCATCAGGCACTCTATCTATCAGATCTAGTCCCTTAAATCTATTTCTCACTTCCACTGTATCTTCATAAGGGATTTGATTTAAATCATACCTGAATGGTGTAGGGGTTTCTCCACTTTCTTCAATTTAAGTCTGAATTTGGCAATAAGGAGTTCATGATCTGAGCCACAGTCAACTCCCAGTCTTGTTTTTGCTGACTGTATAGAGCTTCTCTACCTTTGGCTGGAAAGAATATAATCAGTCTGATTTCAGTGTTGACCATCTGGTGATGTCCATGTGTAGAGTCTTCTCTTGTGTTGTTGGAAGAGGGTATTTGCTATGACCAGTGTGTTCTCTTGGCAGAACTTTCTTAACCTTTGCCCTGCTTCATTCTGTACTCCAAAGCCAAATTTGCATTACTCCAGGTGTTTCTTGACTTCCTACTTTTTCATTCCAGTCCCCTATAATGAAAAGGACATCTTTTTTGGGTGTTAGTTCTAGAAGGTCTTGTAGGTCTTCACAGAACTGTTCAACTTCAGCTTCTTCACCATTACTGGTCGGGGCATAGCCTTGGATTACCATGCTATTGAATGGTTTGCCTTGGAAACGAACAGAGATCATTCTGTCATTTTTGAGATTGCATTCAAGTATGGCATTTCAGACTCTTTTGTTGACCGTGATGGCTACTCCATTTCTTCCAAGGGATTCCTGCCCACAGTAGTAGATATAATGGTCATCTGAGTTAAATTCACCCATTCAAGTCCATTTTAGTTCACTGATTCCTAGAAAGTCAATGCTCACTCTTGCCATCTCCTGTTTGACCACTTCCAATTTGCCTTGATTCATGAACCTAACTTTCCAGGTTCCTATNCCCTTAAATCTATTTCTCACTTCCACTGTATAATCATAAGGGATTTGATTTAGGTCATACCTGAATGGTCTAGTGGTTTTCCCTACTTTCTTCAATTTAAGTCTGAATTTGGCAATAAGGAGTTCATGATCTGAGCCACAGTCAACTCCCAGTCTTGTTTTTGCTGACTGTATAGAGCTTCTCTACCTTTGGCTGGAAAGAATATAATCAGTCTGATTTCAGTGTTGACCATCTGGTGATGTCCATGTGTAGAGTCTTCTCTTGTGTTGTTGGAAGAGGGTATTTGCTATGACCAGTGTGTTCTCTTGGCAGAACTTTCTTAACCTTTGCCCTGCTTCATTCTGTACTCCAAAGCCAAATTTGCATTACTCCAGGTGTTTCTTGACTTCCTACTTTTTCATTCCAGTCCCCTATAATGAAAAGGACATCTTTTTTGGGTGTTAGTTCTAGAAGGTCTTGTAGGTCTTCATAGAACTGTTCAACTTCAGCTTCTTCACCATTTCTGGTCGGGGCATAACCTTGGATTACCATGCTATTGAATGGTTTGCCTTGGAAACGAACAGAGATCATTCTGTCATTTTTGAGACTGCATTCAAGTATGGCATTTCAGACTCTTTTGTTGACCGTGATGGCTACTCCATTTCTTCCAAGGGATTCCTGCCCACAGTAGTAGATATAATGGTCATCTGAGTTAAATTCACCCATTCAAGTCCATTTTAGTTCACTGATTCCTAGAAAGTCAATGCTCACTCTTGCCATCTCCTGTTTGACCACTTCCAATTTGCCTTGATTCATGAACCTAACTTTCCAGGTTCCTATGCAATATTGCTCTTTACAGCACTAGACCTTGCTTCCATCACCAGTCACAGCCACAGCTGGGTATTGTTTTTGCTTTGGCTCTGACTCTTCATGGTTTCTGGAGTTATTTCTCCACTGATCGCCATTAGCATATTGGGCATCTACCGACCTGGGGAGTTCATCTTTCAGTGTCCTACCATTTTGACTTTTCATACTGCTCATGGGGTTCTCAAGGCAAGAATACTGAATTGGTTTGCCATTCCCTTCTCCAGCAGACCACATTTTGTCAGACCTCTCCACCATGACCCAGCTATCTTGAGTGGCCCCACACGGCATGCCTTAGTTTCACTGAGTTAGACAATGCTCTGGTCAGTGTGATCAGATTGGCTAGTTGTCTGTGATTGTAGTTACAGTCTGTCTGCTCTCTCAGTGCCTACTGTCTTACTTGGGTTTCTCTTACCTTGGACGTGGGGTCTCTCTTCACGGCTGTTCCAGCAAAGCACAGCTGCTGCTCCTTACCTCTGATGTGGGGTAGCTCCCCTTGGCTGCTGCCCCTGCCCTTGGGCTAGGGGTAGCTCCTCTAGGCAGCACTCGTGCACCTTCGCAGCATCAAATGATGCTAACTCAAAACCATTCAAGTTAATAGCATGAGATAACTTAAAAATAGAATGAGTGAGTGAAAGTCACTCAGTCGTTTCCATCTCTTTGTGACCCCATGGGCTATATAGTCTGTGGACTTCTCTGGTCCAGAACACTGGAGTGAGTAGCCTTTCCCTTCTCCAGGAGATCTTCCTGACCCAGGTTTTGAACCCAGGTCTCCTGCATTGCAGGTGGATTCTTACCAGCTGAACCACAAGGGAAGCCCAAAACAAACATATAGATAGTAATTTTTCACAATAATCAAAGCATTTACCGTGTTTTACCCTACTTTCTTTACCAAGACATTGAATAATAGGAAGGTTCAATTTATTTCAGTCCAGTGAAATTTATTAACATCTACAGTCAGTGGTAAAGCATCCACCTGCAAGGCAAGAGATGCTGATTCAATTCCTGGGTTATGAGGATCCCCTGGAGAAGGAAATGGTAATCTACTCCAGTATTCTTGCATTGGGAAATCTCATGGACAGAGAAGACTGGTAGCCTAGAGTCTATGGGGTCGTAAAGAGTTGGACACAACTTAGCAACTAAACAACAGCAGTTGTGTTAATAGTATCTATTGTGTTAAAAGATCCATAAGCTCCTTATCCATCTCCATCAAAGGGCAGACAGAATGAAAACCATAATCACAGGAAACTAACCAATCTAATCACATGGACCACAGCCTTGTCTAACTCAGTGAAACTATGAGCCATGCCATGCAGGGCCACTTAAGACAGACAGATCACGGTGGAGAGTTCTGACAAAAATGTGGTCCACTGGGGAAGGGAATGGCAAATCAATTCAGTATTCTTGCCTTAAGATCCCCATGAACAGTACAAAAAGGTAAAAAGATAGGACACTGAAAGATGAACTCCCCAGGTCGGTAGGTGCCCAATATGCTAACGGCAATCAGTGGAGAAATAACTCCAGAAATCATGAAGAGTCAGAGCCAAAGCAAAAACAATACCCAGTTGTGGATATGACTGGTGATGGAAGCAAGGTCTGGTGCTGTAAAGAGCAATATTGCACAGGAAGCTGGAAAGTTAGGTCCATGAATCAAGGCAAATTGGAAGTGGTCAAAAAGGAGATGGCAAAAGTGAATGTCAACATTTCAGGAATCAGCTAACTAAAATGGGCTGAGATAGGTGAATTTAACTCAAATGACCATTATATCTACTACTGTGGGCAGGAATCCCTTAGAAGAATTGAAGTAGCCATCATAGTCAACAAAAGAGTTCAAAACACAGTACTTGGATACAATCTCAAAAATGACAGAATGATCTCTGTTCGTTTCCAAGGCAAACCATTCAATAGCATGGTAATCCAAGTCTATGCCCTGACCAATAATACTGAAGAAGCTGAAATTGAATGGTTCTATGAAACCCTATAAGACCTTCTTGAATTAACACCCCAAAAAGATGTCCTTTTCATTATAGGGGACAGGACTAAAAAGTATGAAGTCAAGAAACACCTGGAGTAACAGGCAAATTTGGCTTTGGAGTACAGAATGAAGCAGGGCAAAGGTTAAGAAAGTTCTGCCAAGAGAACACACTGGTCATAGCAAATACCCTCCTCCAACAACACAAGAGAAGACTCTACACATGGACATCACCAAATGGTCAACACTGAAATCAGACTGATTATATTCTTTCCAGCCAAAGGTAGAGAAGCTCTATACAGTCAGCAAAAACAAGACTGGGAGTTGACTGTGGCTCAGATCATAAACTCCTTATTGCCAAATTCAGACTTAAATTGAAGAAACTAAGGAAAACCACTAGACCATTCAGGTATGACCTAAATCAAATCCCTTATGATTATACAGTGGAAGTGAGAAATAGATTTAAGGGACTAGATCT
>SJYW01048549.1:31405-57555 GCA_006410735.1 Raphicerus campestris
TGGCAAAACTATTAGCCTTTGCCCTGCTTCATTTTGTGCTCCAAGGCCAAATTTGCCTGTTACTCCAGGTGTTTCTTGACTTCCTACTTTTGCATTCCAGTCCCCTATAATGAAAAGGACATCTTTTTTGGGTGTTAGTTCTAGAAGGTCTTGTAGGTCTTCATAGAACTGTTCAACTTCAGCTTCTTCACCATTTCTGGTCGGGGCATAACCTTGGATTACCATGCTATTGAATGGTTTGCCTTGGAAACGAACAGAGATCATTCTGTCATTTTTGAGACTGCATTCAAGTATGGCATTTCAGACTCTTTTGTTGACCGTGATGGCTACTCCATTTCTTCCAAGGGATTCCTGCCCACAGTAGTAGATATAATGGTCATCTGAGTTAAATTCACCCATTCAAGTCCATTTTAGTTCACTGATTCCTAGAAAGTCAATGCTCACTCTTGCCATCTCCTGTTTGACCACTTCCAATTTGCCTTGATTCATGAACCTAACTTTCCAGGTTCCTATGCAATATTGCTCTTTACAGCACTAGACCTTGCTTCCATCACCAGTCACAGCCACAGCTGGGTATTGTTTTTGCTTTGGCTCTGACTCTTCATGGTTTCTGGAGTTATTTCTCCACTGATCGCCATTAGCATATTGGGCATCTACCGACCTGGGGAGTTCATCTTTCAGTGTCCTACCATTTTGACTTTTCATACTGCTCATGGGGTTCTCAAGGCAAGAATACTGAATTGGTTTGCCATTCCCTTCTCCAGCGGACCACATTTTGTCAGACCTCTCCACCATGACCCAGCTATCTTGAGTGGCCCCACACGGCATGCCTTAGTTTCACTGAGTTAGACAATGCTCTGGTCAGTGTGATCAGATTGGCTAGTTGTCTGTGATTGTAGTTACAGTCTGTCTGCTCTCTCAGTGCCTACTGTCTTACTTGGGTTTCTCTTACCTTGGACGTGGGGTCTCTCTTCACGGCTGTTCCAGCAAAGCACAGCTGCTGCTCCTTACCTCTGATGTGGGGTAGCTCCCCTTGGCTGCTGCCCCTGCCCTTGGGCTAGGGGTAGCTCCTCTAGGCAGCACTCGTGCACCTTCGCAGCATCAAATGATGCTAACTCAAAACCATTCAAGTTAATAGCATGAGATAACTTAAAAATAGAATGAGTGAGTGAAAGTCACTCAGTCGTTTCCATCTCTTTGTGACCCCATGGGCTATATAGTCTGTGGACTTCTCTGGTCCAGAACACTGGAGTGAGTAGCCTTTCCCTTCTCCAGGAGATCTTCCTGACCCAGGTTTTGAACCCAGGTCTCCTGCATTGCAGGTGGATTCTTACCAGCTGAACCACAAGGGAAGCCCAAAACAAACATATAGATAGTAATTTTTCACAATAATCAAAGCATTTACCGTGTTTTACCCTACTTTCTTTACCAAGACATTGAATAATAGGAAGGTTCAATTTATTTCAGTCCAGTGAAATTTATTAACATCTACAGTCAGTGGTAAAGCATCCACCTGCAAGGCAAGAGATGCTGATTCAATTCCTGGGTTATGAGGATCCCCTGGAGAAGGAAATGGTAATCTACTCCAGTATTCTTGCATTGGGAAATCTCATGGACAGAGAAGACTGGTAGCCTAGAGTCTATGGGGTCGTAAAGAGTTGGACACAACTTAGCAACTAAACAACAGCAGTTGTGTTAATAGTATCTATTGTGTTAAAAGATCCATAAGCTCCTTATCCATCTCCATCAAAGGGCAGACAGAATGAAAACCATAATCACAGGAAACTAACCAATCTAATCACATGGACCACAGCCTTGTCTAACTCAGTGAAACTATGAGCCATGCCATGCAGGGCCACTTAAGACAGACAGATCACGGTGAAGAGTTCTGACAAAAATGTGGTCCACTGGGGAAGGGAATGGCAAATCAATTCAGTATTCTTGCCTTAAGATCCCCATGAACAGTACAAAAAGGTAAAAAGATAGGACACTGAAAGATGAACTCCCCAGGTCGGTAGGTGCCCAATATGCTAACGGCAATCAGTGGAGAAATAACTCCAGAAATCATGAAGAGTCAGAGCCAAAGCAAAAACAATACCCAGTTGTGGATATGACTGGTGATGGAAGCAAGGTCTGGTGCTGTAAAGAGCAATATTGCACAGGAAGCTGGAAAGTTAGGTCCATGAATCAAGGCAAATTGGAAGTGGTCAAAAAGGAGATGGCAAAAGTGAATGTCAACATTTCAGGAATCAGCTAACTAAAATGGGCTGAGATAGGTGAATTTAACTCAAATGACCATTATATCTACTACTGTGGGCAGGAATCCCTTAGAAGAATTGAAGTAGCCATCATAGTCAACAAAAGAGTTCAAAACACAGTACTTGGATACAATCTCAAAAATGACAGAATGATCTTTGTTCATTTCCAAGGCAAACCATTCAATAGCATGGTAATCCAAGTCTATGCCCTGACCAATAATACTGAAGAAGCTGAAATTGAATGGTTCTATGAAACCCTATAAGACCTTCTTGAATTAACACCCCAAAAAGATGTCCTTTTCATTATAGGGGACAGGACTAAAAAGTATGAAGTCAAGAAACACCTGGAGTAACAGGCAAATTTGGCTTTGGAGTACAGAATGAAGCAGGGCAAAGGTTAAGAAAGTTCTGCCAAGAGAACACACTGGTCATAGCAAATACCCTCCTCCAACAACACAAGAGAAGACTCTACACATGGACATCACCAAATGGTCAACACTGAAATCAGACTGATTATATTCTTTCCAGCCAAAGGTAGAGAAGCTCTATACAGTCAGCAAAAACAAGACTGGGAGTTGACTGTGGCTCAGATCATGAACTCCTTATTGCCAAATTCAGACTTAAATTGAAGAAACTAAGGAAAACCACTAGACCATTCAGGTATGACCTAAATCAAATCCCTTATGACGATACAGTAGAAGTGAGAATTAGATTTAGGGGATTAGATCTGATAGAGTGCCTGATGAACTATGGACAGAGATTCATGACATTGTAGAACAGACAGGGATCAAGACCATCCCCAAGAGAAAGAAATGCAAAAAAGAAAAATGGCTTTCTGAGGAGGCCTTATGAATAGCTGTGAAAAGGAGAGAAGCAAAAGCAAAGGAGAAAAGGAAAGATATACTCATTTGAATGCACAGTTCCAAACAATAGAGAGGAGAAATAAGAAACACTTCCTCATGATCAGTGCATAGAAAGAGGGAAACAATAGAATGGGGAAGATTCGAGATTTCTTTAAGAAAATTAGAGATACAAGGGGAACATTTCATGCAAAGATGGGCACAATAAAGGAAAGAAATGGTAGGGACCTACGAAAGCAGAAAATATTAAGAAGAAATGACAAGATTACACAGATGAACTATACAAAAGAGTTCTTCATGACCCAGATAATCATGATGGTGTGATCTTTCACCTAGAGCTAGAGATCGTGGAATATGAAGTCAAGCGGGCCTTAGAAAGCATCACTATGAACAAAACTAGTGGAGGTGATGGAATTCCAGTTGATCTATTTCAAAACGTAAAAGGTGATGCTTTGAAAGTGCTGCACTCAATATGCCAGCAAATTTGGAAAACTCAGCAGTGGCCATGGGATGGGAAAAGGTCAGTTTTCATTCCAATCCCAAAGAAAGGCAATGCCAAAGAGTGCTCAAACTACTGTACAATTGCACTCATCTCACACGCCACTGAAGTAATGCTCAAAATTCTCCCAGTCAAGCTTCAACAATACAGAACCATGAACTTCCAGATGTTCGACCTGGTTTAGAAAAGGCAGAGGAACAAGAGGTCAATTGCTAACATACAGTGGATCATCAAAAAAGCAAGAGTTCCAGGAAAACATCTATTTCTGCTTTATTGACTATGCCTTTGACATGTGGATCACAACAAACTAGAAAATTCTGAAATAAATGGGAATACCAGACCATCTGACCTGCCTTTTGAGAAATCTGTCTGCAGGCCAGGAAGCAACAGTTAGAACTGGACATGAAATGACAGACTGGTTCCAAATAGGAAAAGGAGTATGTCAAGACTGTATATTGTCACCCTGCTTATTTAACTTCTATGCAGAGTACATCATGAGAAATGCTGGGCTGGAAGAAGCATAAGCTGGAATCAAGATTGCCGGGAGAAATATCAATAACCTCAGATATGCAGATGATACCACCCTTATGGCAGAAAGTGAAGAAGAACTAAACAGCCTCTTGATGAAAGTGAAGGAGGAGAGTGAAAAAGTTGGCTTAAAGCTTTCCATTCAGAAAACTAAGATCATGGCATCTGGTCCCATCACTTCATGGCAAANCATATTCACAAAAATAAAAATAAATTTTAGGAAAAGAAATATTGCCAAAAATAAAGGGCTGTTTCATAATTATAAAAGAGTCAGTTCTTCAGGAAGATTTAAAAAGTCAAATGTATATGCATCTGTTAATACAGCTTCAAAATAATATGAAGCAAAAACTGACAGAAAATAAAGTAGAAATGGCTTTTAGCATGAACCTCTCAGTAATTGTTAGTATAAGACAAAATGCCTTTAAAAGTAAAAAACAAACAAACTTAGAGTAAGGTAATTGAGATAATAGAACCACTCCAAAATAGTAGAAAATCAGTTTCCTCAAGTTGCTTGCACACACGCATGCTAAGTTGCTTCAGTCGTGTCCGACTCTTTGTGATCGTATGGACTGTAACCCACCAAGCTCCTCTGTCCATGGGCTTCTCCAGGCAAGGATACTCTTGTGGGTTGCTGTTTCCTCCTCCAGGGGATCTTTCTGACCCAAGGATTGAACCCACATCTTTTATGTCTCCTGCATTGGCAGGCGGGTTCTTAACCATTAGTGCTACCTGGGAAGCTCAAGTTAATTGGAACATGCAGATAAGTCTGAATAAATTTGAGGAACGAATTCCTATAAATCATAATCTTTAACCACAATAGAATTGGATTTTGAAAGTACACTGTCAAATATGCCTCAGATTAAAAAAGATAATTTTGAAATGGTGAATTTAAAAAACTAAAAACATATCTTACCAAAATTTAGAAAATATATTAAAACAATGCTTGGAGTAAAATGTATGGTTTTAAAGGCTTATATTGGAAAATAGTCTGGTCAAAAATGTGTGATCTAAGTTTCTATACTAAGATGCTAAATAAAGAAGTAGAACCAAAACATGGAGGAGAAAGATATAATAAGATAAAAATAGCAAGCAATAAAATAGAAGTAAGCAAAATATTAAATAAATAAATAATCTAATTTTATGGAAAAAACCTATGACATTGGTGAACAGATAGATTATGCAATAAAAGAGAGAACATGAAATTTTCCAATCTCATGAATGAAGATGGGTACATTAGAATAGATTCTACAGATATTTTAGGAGCATGAGACAATATGAACAATTTCATGCTGTACGTTCAACTTAAAGATTAAATATAGTTTCTTTGAAAGATATACATAACTAAAATTGACATAAGAAATAAGATATTCAGTAGACTATATGTACTAAACAAAATACATTTATATTTAAAACCTTTCCCAACAAGAAATCTCCTGACTCCAATGGCTTTTCTGGTAAGCCATTTCAAAAGTTTAGGAGAAGGCAATTGCACCCCACTCCAGCATTCTTTCCTGGAAAACCCCTGGACAGAGGAGCCTGGAAAGCTGCAGTCCATGGGGTCGCTGAGGGTCAGACACGACTGAGCGACTTCACTTTCACTTTTCACTTTTATGCATTGGAGAGAAAATGGCAACCCACTCCAGTACTCTTGCCTGGAGAATCCCAGGGATGGGGGAACCTGGTGGGCTGCTGTCTCTGGGGTTGCACAGAGTCAGACACGACTGAAGTGACTTAGCAGTAGCAGAAATATCAATTGTACATAAATGTTTTTAGAAATAAAAGATGAAAGAAGGCATTGTCACTTATTTTATAAAGTCTGCATCATCCTGACAACAAAACCAGCAAAGAGCATTATGGAAAAACAAAAGTGTATACCACATTATACCACATGAATCCAGATGCAAAATTAAAATATTTATGTATATGTTTATGCATACACACATACTAGAAAAGAGAATCAAAATGTGATTGTTTATTTAAAAGATCATTTGAATGAAGCATATTTTAAAACACAATCATGTGAGATTGTTCCAATAATGGATCACTGTCCGGCATTCATAACTCTTATCAATATAATTCACTAATGAACATGTTACCAAATAAGCGTTAAATAAATTTATCTTATTTGTGATGAAAATGTTCACACAGTAAGCAATAAAGGAAGTTTCCTTAATCTAACTGTGACTATAACAACATTTTTTAAAAAGGAGAAAGGAAAAGAAAATAAAGGTGGGGGAGGATTTGAGGAGGAATTAACAAAGGGAAGGATTCGAGGAAGGAATTAACAAAGGGAAGATTAACGAGAAAAATAAAGGAGGAAGTGAGAAAGAAAAGAAGGCAGGAAGGAAGGTAAATGGGAAAAAAAAACCTGTGATCAAGACAAGGAGGCACTGTCAACACTTTTATTCAACATGGTATTAGAGATTTTTCCCTAGAGTAACAGGGCAATCAAAGAAGTAATACATGCACTGAACAAAGCAGTTAGAGGTAAACATCTCTTTATTTGCATACAGCATTATTGTATATGAAGAAAATCCTGAGTAATATACAAAACTAATAAGTGAGATTAGAAAAGTAATTTACTATTTGTATTTCTATATACTAGAAAATAACGATTGAAAATAACTGGGAAATGGAGTCACAATTTTAAAATGCCATTCAAATTATTACCTCACAGCATGAAATACTTAGGGATAAGTTTTAACAAAATACATATGGGACTTCTGCACTGGTAACTATAAAATAGGACTTAATAACATTTAAGACGTTAAAATTCTTAATATTTGGAAAGATTCGAGTTATTCATGCCTTTGGCCAATTTGATTCTGTTAAGATGATAATTCACACCAATTTACTGAATGAATTCAATATAGTTCTAGTTAAAACCTCATCAGACTTTTGTAGAAATATACAAGCTGATTCTAAAATATATATGCAGTTTTAAAGGACTTGGAATAGCTAAAACAATTTGGGAAATGAACACAGTTGGAAGATATCCACTATGTGACTAAAACTTATAATAAAACTAGAGTAGTTAGGACACTGTTACATTATTTTAGAATATGCATACAGATCAATAGCATAAATTAGGGTCCACAGATGGACGCCTCTATCAGTGATAGTCAACCGTTTTGTCATGGTAATTCAGTGGAAAGAATGGCTAATATTTTCAGTCATGTTGATGAAACAACTTGGTATCTCCATGAGAGAAGGGGAAAAAAACAGTTGCTATCTACAATATAAGTAAAAATTATATTTAAATGAATTATAGAAACTGAGAAAGCTAAATCTATGATATTTCTAGACTGAATGATAGAAGGAAATATGTGTGGTCCCCAAACAGGCAAAACACATGACCAACTGGAAAAAAAAAAAAAAAAGTAAATTGTGCTTCAAATAAACTTAAAAAATCTGATTTTCATGAATGACATTAGGAAAGAAAAGGAAAGCACAGATTGGAAGAAATATTTGCAATACTGATACCTGACAAATGTCTTGGATCTGAAGTATATAAGAAACTCTTATAACTCTATAAGAAGACAGACTGCCGAATTAAAACTGGGCAAAGAATTTGTGCATCAAAGAACATATGCTAATGGCAAGTAGGCACTGGGATACTGCCTACCATAATTAGTCATTAGGGAAATGCAAATTAAAATCACAGATACCACTACACTGTGCTAGAATAGCTAAAATTTAAACAGACAGAAAACCAAGTGTTGGTAAGTGTATAAATTAACTCAAACTCCTACATTGCTGATGGAAATCTGAAACAGCATGACCACTTTGAAAAATATTCTGGCAGTTCCGTATACAATTAAACGTATATTTACCATGAGCCTGGGGCTTCCCTGATAGCTCAGTTGGTGAAGAATCTGCCTGCAATGAAGAAATCTGGGTTCGATCCCTGGGTTGGAAAGATATCCTGGAGAAGGGAAAGGCTACCCACTCCAGTATTCAGGCTTGGAGAATTCCATGGACTGTATAGTCCATGGGGTCAAAAAGAGTCAGACACAACTGAATAACTTTCACTTACAATGAACCAAGATAATTGGAGTCTTGAATATTTGCCTAAGACAGATGAAAATATATATTCTTATAAATATTTGTACCAACATTTTATTTTGCTATTTTTCTTGTAATAGCTGAAAATTACAGGAACAAAAAGTCTATAAACAGGTGAAAGGTCAAAATTTGATACTTCATGGCAAATAAGGAAAAAATGAAAACAATGACAGACTTTATTTTGGGGGGCTCCAAAATTATTGTGAATGTTGACTGCAGCCATAAAATTAAAAGACACTTGCTCCTTGGAAGAAAAACCATGATAAACCTAGACAGTTTATTAAAAAGCAGAGACATCACTTTGCCAACAACGATCTGTATAGTCAATGCTATGTTTTCTCTAGTAGTCATGTACAGATGTGAGAGTGGACGATAAAGAAGGGTGAGCACCAAAGAATAGATGCTTTTGCATTGTGGTGCTGGAGAATACTCTTGAGTGTCCCTTGGACTGCACAGAGATCAAACCAATCAATCCTGAAGAAAATCAACCCTCAGTATTCTTTAGAAGGACTACTGCTGTAGCTGAAACTCGAATATTTTGGCCACCTGATGCAATGAGCCACTATTTGGAAAAGACCCTGATGCTAGGAAGGATTGAAAGCAGGAGGAGAAGGGGGAGACAGAGGATGAGATGGGTGGATAGCATCACCAAACTCAATGGACATGAGTTTGAGCAAACGGTGAGATGATGAAAGACAGTGAAGCCTGGCATACTGCAGTCTATGGGGTCGCAAAGAGTCAGACATGACTGAGCTACTGAACAGCAACATATAATAATACCAATACAAAGAATGATCTAATGACAGGTGAAATAACAAGAATAATTCTCAAAACCATTTTGGTAAGTGACAAAAGCCAAATACAAAAGAATATTTAGTCTATCTTTTCATTATATAGAACACTTAAAGAGGCATTTATAGGGACACAAAACTAATTTTGCCATGAATGGAGAGAGAACCACCAACAGTAATAGATGTTTACACCCTACATCTTGATTGTGGTGATAGTTACTTGGCTGTATGCGTGCTCAGTTGCTTCCATTTTTTCTAACTCTTTGTGTCTCCATGGACCATAATCCACCAGACTAGGCTTCTCTGCCCATGTGATTTTCCAGACAAGAATACTGGAGTGGGCTGCCTTGCCTTCCTCCAGGGGATGTACCCGACCCGAGAATCAAACCCATGTCTCCTGCATTTTCTGTACTGAGTTTATATTTGTGTTTAAATTCATTGGTGTGTATTACTAAAATTACTGTGTCTAATTGTGTTGAAATTCACAGCAACAAATTTATTCCAGTAAATGTGTAAATGTGCGTGCATGCTCAGTCTTGTCCAACTCTTTGTGACCCCATGGACTGTAGCCTCTCAGGCTCCTCTGTCCATAGAATTTCTCAAGCAAGAGTACTGGAGTAGGTTGCCATTTCCTACACCAGGGGATCTTGCCAACTGAGGGCTTGAACCTGCATCTCTGGCGTCTCCTGCATTGGCGGGCAGATTCTTTAGCATTAGGGCTACCTGAGAAGGAAATCTCAAGATGTATTTGTCTACCTTATTTCTGAGATCCATTGGCAGTGGTTTCTCTGAATAATAACTTGGGTCTTTTTAGATCATATAAATGATAGACTTCATTTTGAAAGTTTCCTTTTTAAGTTTGTAGCCAGAACAGGCAAAATGCACTATGACTATGTGCTAACTTACTTTTCTTACTTATTTCTCTTTTTAATTTAATTTGAAGTTTATCTTTGAGTAATTGATTCACAGTGTTGNGACATTACTTTGCCAACAAAGGATTATGTAGTCAAAGCTTTGGTTTCTCCAGTAATCATGTATGGATGTGAGAGTGGACTATAAAGAAAGCTGAGTGCTAAAGAATTGATACTTTTGAACTGTGGTGTTGGAGAAGACTCTTGAGAGTCCCTTGGACTGCAAGAAGATCCAACCAGTCCATCCTAAAGGAAATCAGTCCTGAATATTCATTGGAAGGACTGATGTTGAAGCTGAAACTCCAATATTTGGCCACCTGATATGAAGAACTGACTCAATGGAAAAGATCCTGATGCTGGGAAAGATTGAATGTGGGAGGAGAAGGGGACAACAGAGGATGAGATTGTTGGATGGCATTCCTGACTTGATCGACATGAGTTTGAGTAAACTTTGGGAGTTGGTGATGGACATGGAGGGCTGGTGTGCTGCAGTCCATGGTGTCACAAAGAGTTGGATACAGCTGAGCGACTAAACTGAACTGAACTGATTGTGTTAATATTGTCCATGTTTTTAGAGTGCCTATACCTGATAGAACCTCAGGGCTAACATGATTGAAAAATAAAATTAAAATCAATAAAAGATTTTAGTTAAGTACTATTTTTAAGACAATTCAGAGCATGAACTAAGAACTCATTCATATTAATGGAAAACTGCAAAAGGTTTCATGGAAAAATGATACGTGAAGAATGCTGGAGAGTGTTCATGGAAAAGATTTACTCAGATGGGAGTATCATGAAGAAAGTTATTGTCATAATGTTGAGATTACAAACTACAGGGCAGGGAATGTTTTACCTCATATGGGAAGAAGAAATGGCTATCCTAGACAGTCCCATTCAGTTCCTATATTCACAGATTTTTTTTCTATTAATAACTTTGTCTATCTCTTCTCCATTCCAACTGTTCATCCTTTCTTTCTTCCAAGCAACTCACTACTCACTGTGGTACATAAATACAATGAAACATTACTCAGCCATAGAAAAGAATGAAACTGGGTCTTGTGCAGTGACGTTGATGGGCCTAGGGTCTGTCACACAGAGTGAAAGAAGTCAGAAAAAGAGAGAAACAAATATCATGTGATACCACATCCATATGGAATACAGAAAAAGGGTACAAATGAACCTATTTTCAGGGCAGAAATAGAGACACCTACATAAAGAATGGACATATGGACACAGTGGGGAAAAGGGAGGATGGGACAAATTGGGAGAGTAACATTGACATATATGCCCTGCTGGTGCTGCTAAGTCACTTCAGTCATGTCCGANCACCTGATATGAAGAACTGACTCAATGGAAAAGATCCTGATGCTGGGAAAGATTGAATGTGGGAGGAGAAGGGGACAACAGAGGATGAGATTGTTGGATGGCATTCCTGACTTGATCGACATGAGTTTGAGTAAACTTTGGGAGTTGGTGATGGACATGGAGGGCTGGTGTGCTGCAGTCCATGGTGTCACAAAGAGTTGGATACAGCTGAGCGACTAAACTGAACTGAACTGATTGTGTTAATATTGTCCATGTTTTTAGAGTGCCTATACCTGATAGAACCTCAGGGCTAACATGATTGAAAAATAAAATTAAAATCAATAAAAGATTTTAGTTAAGTACTATTTTTAAGACAATTCAGAGCATGAACTAAGAACTCATTCATATTAATGGAAAACTGCAAAAGGTTTCATGGAAAAATGATACGTGAAGAATGCTGGAGAGTGTTCATGGAAAAGATTTACTCAGATGGGAGTATCATGAAGAAAGTTATTGTCATAATGTTGAGATTACAAACTACAGGGCAGGGAATGTTTTACCTCATATGGGAAGAAGAAATGGCTATCCTAGACAGTCCCATTCAGTTCCTATATTCACAGATTTTTTTTCTATTAATAACTTTGTCTATCTCTTCTCCATTCCAACTGTTCATCCTTTCTTTCTTCCAAGCAACTCACTACTCACTGTGGTACATAAATACAATGAAACATTACTCAGCCATAGAAAAGAATGAAACTGGGTCTTGTGCAGTGACGTTGATGGACCTAGGGTCTGTCACACAGAGTGAAAGAAGTCAGAAAAAGAGAGAAACAAATATCATGTGATACCACATCCATATGGAATACAGAAAAAGGGTACAAATGAACCTATTTTCAGGGCAGGAATAGAGACACCTACATAAAGAATGGACATATGGACACAGTGGGGAAAAGGGAGGATGGGGCAAATTGGGAGAGTAACATTGACATATATGCCCTGCTGGTGCTGCTAAGTCACTTCAGTCATGTCCGACTATGTGCGACCCCAGAGATGGCAGCCCACCAGGCTCCCTCGTCCCTGAGATTCTCCAGGCAAGAACACTGGAGTGGGTTGCCATTTCCTTCTCCAGTGCAAGAAAGGGAAAAGTGAAAGAAGTCGCTCAGTCATGTCTGACTTTTTGCAAACCCATGGACTGCAGCCTACCAGGCTCCTCCATCCATAAGATTTTCCAGGCAAGAGTACTGGAGTGGGGTGCCATTGCCTTCTCCCATATATACACTACCATGAGTTGAATAGACAGCTAGTGGAAAGTTGCCATATATTACAGAAAGCTCAGCTCAGTGCTCTGAGATGACCTAGGAGTGAGGGGAAGTGGGAAGGAGACTCAACAGGGTGGGGATATATGTACACATATAGCTGATTCAGTTGTGCAGCAGAAACTAACACAAAATTATAAAGCAATTACTATCCAGTAAACAGAGAAAAAAGTAAAAGTAATGATATCTAATATAATTAGATATGCCTGCCTCCTAGTTTTCCTTCAGTATGTTACCTTGCAAAATATATAATACATATGTATCTTTAATTGATAAGTACATAGGTATATAGAGAGGCATTTCTATAATAGCATGATAACAATAAGAGACATAGAAATTATATAGAAGTAATTACTATTCAATCATTGAGAAAGTCATCTTGATAAGGTCACCTAACAGAGAAATATGGAGAAAACTATAACGATTTCCCCTGTTCAAATGTTCAAGTTTCCTTTAGGTCAGACATAGAGGCATAAAACAGATTATCAATATATAAAAATCAGCTTTCTATTTTACTTTAATAGCAATTCAGAGATTACAAAAATCACTTTAATTTGTATTAATTAGTAGTGCCATACTTTAAGATGATTAGAAGTTCACATTGCATTATGACTGCAATTAATCAATCAATTTGATCCATATAGCTTTTATTTAGAAAGACTGTTGTTCTTTGAAAGCATTCTTTAAATCATTTCAATCTTAATGCAATGAGGTTAACTCATTAATGTTTTATATACCCAGTGTACAAAAAGATATTGTGGTAATGCTCTTTTAATATAGTAACTAATGTATTTTCTCTTGCCTCCTGACTCTTTTCTTCATTTGGATAGTATTAGGTTCTTAATTTGGAGATGGCAATGGCACCCCATTCCAGTACTCTTGCCTGGAAAATCTTATGGGTGGAGGAGCCTGGTAGGCTGTAGTTNTGAAAGAAGTCGCTCAGTCATGTCTGACTTTTTGCAAACCCATGGACTGCAGCCTACCAGGCTCCTCCATCCATAAGATTTTCCAGGCAAGAGTACTGGAGTGGGGTGCCATTGCCTTCTCCCATATATACACTACCATGAGTTGAATAGACAGCTAGTGGAAAGTTGCCATATATTACAGAAAGCTCAGCTCAGTGCTCTGAGATGACCTAGGAGTGAGGGGAAGTGGGAAGGAGACTCAACAGGGTGGGGATATATGTACACATATAGCTGATTCAGTTGTGCAGCAGAAACTAACACAAAATTATAAAGCAATTACTATCCAGTAAACAGAGAAAAAAGTAAAAGTAATGATATCTAATATAATTAGATATGCCTGCCTCCTAGTTTTCCTTCAGTATGTTACCTTGCAAAATATATAATACATATGTATCTTTAATTGATAAGTACATAGGTATATAGAGAGGCATTTCTATAATAGCATGATAACAATAAGAGACATAGAAATTATATAGAAGTAATTACTATTCAATCATTGAGAAAGTCATCTTGATAAGGTCACCTAACAGAGAAATATGGAGAAAACTATAACGATTTCCCCTGTTCAAATGTTCAAGTTTCCTTTAGGTCAGACATAGAGGCATAAAACAGATTATCAATATATAAAAATCAGCTTTCTATTTTACTTTAATAGCAATTCAGAGATTACAAAAATCACTTTAATTTGTATTAATTAGTAGTGCCATACTTTAAGATGATTAGAAGTTCACATTGCATTATGACTGTAATTAATCAATCAATTTGATCCATATAGCTTTTATTTAGAAAGACTGTTGTTCTTTGAAAGCATTCTTTAAATCATTTCAATCTTAATGCAATGAGGTTAACTCATTAATGTTTTATATACCCAGTGTACAAAAAGATATTGTGGTAATGCTCTTTTAATATAGTAACTAATGTATTTTCTCTTGCCTCCTGACTCTTTTCTTCATTTGGATAGTATTAGGTTCTTAATTTGGAGATGGCAATGGCACCCCATTCCAGTACTCTTGCCTGGAAAATCTTATGGGTGGAGGAGCCTGGTAGGCTGTAGTTCATGGGGTCGCTAAGAGTTGGACACGACTGAGTGACTTCACTTTCACTTTTCACTTTCATGCATTGGAGAAGGAAATGACAACCCACTCCAGTGTTCTTGCCTAGAGAATCCCAGGGACGGGAGAGCCTAGTGGGCTGCTGTCTATGGGGTCACACAGAGTTGGACATGACTGAAGTGACTTAGCAGCAGCAGGTTCTTAAGTTACCCTGCTCTACTTTTCATCATCTCATTTCTCACCACCTGACATTTAATGTTTGCATATTATTTATAAATAATAAAGTGCACCATGAGAGCAGTTTTTTATTTTATTCATGACTAATTCCCAAGCTTCAGTGTCTGTCACATATTAGATGCCATATTAATATTTGTTGAATGAATGAATGAGCCCTGCCCCTGGCAAACAAGACACTTCAGAAGGCAGAGGACAAAAATCAAACTGCTGATTTTTTAGTCTTAACACCCCAAGGGTAGTTATAAATTTATGTAAATATGGGATCAGTCAAGGATAGTTTTACTAATTCCTGAAACTCAATGAAATTTGCCAGGATGTGTTAAGTGTGTGTTTAGATGGGGACAGGAAGGTGGGAGATGAAAGATGAAAATCAGGAGGGAAGCAAAGACAAATGCCATCAAGACCTAGTAAAAGGGCTCTTGAATATCTCAGTCAGTTCATTTCAGTTGCTCAGTCATGCCTGATTCTTTCTGATCCAACAGACTGCAGCACACCAGGCTTCCCTGTCTATCACCAACTCCTAGAGTTTGTTCAAATTCATGTCCTTCGAGTTGGTGATGCCATCCAACCATCTCATCCTCTGTCATCCCCTTCTCCTCCTGCCTTCAATATTTCTAGTCATCAGGGTCTTTTCCAATGAGTCAGTTCTTTGCATCAAGTGGCCAAATTATTGGAGTTTCAGCATCAGCCCTATCAATGAATATTCAGAACTGATTTTCTTTAGGATGGCCTGGTTTGATCTCTTTGCAGTCCAAGGGACTCTCAAGAGTCTTCTCCAACACCACAGTTCAAAAGCATCAATTCTTTGGCACTCAGCTTTCTTTATAGTCCACTCTCACATCCATACATGACTACTGGAAAAAACCATAGCTTTGAATAGACGGGCCTTTGTCAGCAAAGTAATGTCTCTGCTTTCTAATATGCTATCTATGTTTGTCATAGCTTTTCTTCCAAGGAGCAAGCATCTTAAATTTCATGGCTACAGTCACCATTGGCAGTGATTTTAGAGCCCAAGAAAATTAAGTCTGTCACTGTTTCCATTGTTTCCCCATCTATTTGCCATAAAGTGATGGACTGGATACCATGATGTTCATTTTTTGAATGTTGAGTTTTAAGCCAACTTTTTCACGTTCCTCTTGCACTTTCATCAAGAGGCTCTTCAATTACTCATTTTCTCCCATAAGAGTGATGTCATCTGAGTATCCGAGGTTACTGATATTTCTCCCAGCAATCTTGATTCCAGCTTGTGCTTCATCCAGCCCAGTGTTTCTCATAGTGTGCTCTGCATATAAGTTAAATAAGCATGGTGACACTATACAGTCTTGACATACTTCTTTCCCAATTTGGAACCAGTCTGTTGTTCCAAGTCTGGTTCTAACTATTGCTTCTTGACCTGCATATTGATTTCTCAGGAAGCAGGTCATGGAGTCTGGTATTCCCATCTCTTTCAGAATTTTCCACAGTTTGTTGTAATCTACACAGTGAAAGGCTTTGGCATAATCAATAAAGTAGAACTAGATCTTTGTTTGGAATTATCTTGTTTTTTCTATGATCCAACAGATGTTGACAATTTGGCCTATATAAAATCGATACTCAGCTGCTGGATCAATGAACCAGCTGTCAGGTACTCCAGACTGCTGAGTGAAGAAAAGATACGACCTGCCTAATTCCCAGAAATGGGCTTTCCATAGAGTTAGACTAAACTTTTCAGCTTCCAACATTTCACATTATAGTCACTGCCTATGAAAGTAACTTATTCAAGAGACTATGCTCTTCAATAAAAGAAACTGATTTTTCTGTTCTATTTACTTTAATGTAATTCTATATAGAATTTCATTCTAAATTCATGGATTATTACAGAAATTATTTTAAAAATCTGAGACTATAAACATGAATGCTGTAATATTAATCAATTAATTTTGCATTATCCAAATTATATATTATCTGAATGTATATTATCTAAAATACATATTATAATACACACTTATTACAAATTATAAGTTATAGCACTCAAAATATTTTTAAAAATATAAATATGTGCATTTAATTTTAAAATTTAAAAGAGAACCTTTTTATAGATTACTTAACTTGAGATAACTATGAAAAGCAGATAGTTAAATGATTATCATTATTTTTTAAAATAATGTAGATGAATTTCACCTTGATAATGAAAATATTTGAAAATAAATCCAAAATTATAGAATTGTTAAGTCACTTCAGTCATGTCTGACTCTGTGCAACCCCATAGACTGCAGCCCACCAGGCTCCCCCGTCCCTGGGATTATCCAGGCAAGAACACTGGAGTGGGTTGCCATTTCCTTCTCCACTGCATGAAAGTGAAAAGTGAAAGTGAAGTCGCTATTGGCTAATCCAAAAATGTCTGCTTTGTATAATTTTAAATGATTCTGAAAGAATGTTTTAATTTTTCAATTCTACATTATCACCTCCAAACCCAATATTTCTTCCTCAGATCTGGATTCCAACTTAACAGATTTCTGTAAATTTAGAGTATATAATCAAGAAAATTTCAAAAAACACTGAAATTATATGCAAAATATCTTGCATATTTATTTTATTTGGACAAGAGATTCTTAAAAGGATCAGAAACCTATATACTGCCTTTCAATTTAAGAAACACTGACATCTGAAGTTGAAAAAAATCTAGCTTAATAGTCATTCATGATCTGGAAGTTATCATGAAAGTGACCTGAGTTTTCAAGTAGTCATTTAAATAAGCACTGTGCCATTTATTATGTTGTCATCTCCACACCAAGCTGTTTCTAGCACTATGTTTCTTATTTATATCACTCATTTGCAAAGAAAGCTTGCCCTCAGATCATTACAATATAGATTTTCTGAGTTCTTAAAACCAATAAATAAAGTGCAAATTACTTTCTCTAACTGAAAATTAGATTCTCATTATCATAGATTTAGTCATGGATCTTCGAATAGTAATACAGATCTGGAAATTCAAATTTAGCTACTTGAACTTTGCATTGATTTTTCAATTTTATTCTGAACTAAGTAACTTTCTATTTTGCAGAGTGTCCTATACTTATGATGTATCTGATTTTTTAGGGGCAATCCCTGATGAGTAGGTTTTTGTAATAATAGTTCATTTTCATAAAATTAAGCATCAATACTGTAGGAAATGATTGGCTATCTTTGGTATTCCCTTTTTATTTAAATTTACTCTTTTTAGTATTAATTTGTTAGAAAACAATGGATCTTAATATATCAATTTATTTAAATCAAGGTTTATGGTAAATATATTTTTGCATTCATGACAATGTAACAGAATGAATAAAATTATGAATGCATTGTTTTGATTTAAGAAAAGTTATGCTCTTCTTTCTATGGTGTGATCACTCACCTAGAGCCAAACATTCTAGAGTGAGAAGTCAAGTGGGCCTTAGGAAGTATCACTATGAACAAAGCTAGTGGAGGTAATAGAATTTCAGTTGAGCTACTTCAAATCCTAAATGATAATATTATTAAAATGCTGCACTTGATGCAACAGCAAATTTGGAAATCTCAGCAGGGGCCACAAGACTGGAAAAGGTCAGTTTTTATTCCAATCCCAAAGAAGGGAAATGCCAAAGAATGTACAAGCTACTGCACAATTGCACTTATTTCACATGCTAATGGTCAAAATCATTCAAGTTAATCTTCAACAGGGAATGAACGAACCCTGAACTTGATGTACAAGATGCATTTAGGAAAGTCAGAAGAAACAGAGATCAAATTGCCAACACCCAATGGATCATAGAAAAAGCAAGAGATTTCCAGGAAAACATCTACTTCTGCTTCATTAACTATGCTAAAGCCTTTGACTATGTGGATCACAACAAACTGCAGAAAATTCTTAAAGAGATGGGAATTCCAGACCACCTGACTTGCCTCTTGAGAAATCTGTATGCAGGTCAAGCAGCAACCATTAGAACTGGACATGGAACAACAGGCTGGTTCAAAATTGGGAAAGGAGTACATCAAGGCTGTATATCATCACCCTGATTATTTAATTTATATGCAGAGTACATTATGCAAAATGCTGGGCTAGATAAAGCTCCCGTTGGAATCAAAATTGCCAGGAGAAATATCTATAACCCCAGATATGCAGATCAGACCATCTTTATGGCAGAAAGTGAAGAGAAACTAAATAGCCTCTTGATGAAAGTGAAAGAGGAAGGAGAAAAAGTTGGCTTAAAAGTCAATATTCAAAAAACTGAGATCATGGCATGCAGTCCCATGACTTTATGTCAAATAAATCAGGAAACAATGGAAACAGTGAAAGATTTTATTTTCCTGGGCTCCAAAATTACTGCAGATGATGCTTGCAGCCATGAAATTGGCTCCTTGGTAGAAAAAAAACTGATAAAACTAGGCAGCATATTAAAAAGCAGAGATATTATTTTCCCAACAAGGTCTACCTAGTGAAAGCTATGGATTTTTCCAGTAGTCATGTTTGGATGTGAGATTTGTACCATAAAGAAGGCTGAGCACTGAAAGATTGTTGCTTTTGAACTGTGGTGTTGGAGAAGACTCTTGAGAGTCCCTTGGACTGCAAGGAGATCAAATCTGTCAATCCTAAAGGAAATCAGTCCTGAAAATTCATTGGAAGTGGCATGATAACAGATGAAGCACTGTTTCAAAAGTTTTATGAGATTAAAGTTGTCTCAAAATCAATGAAGCTTTCATAGAAGAAAGTTGCTGCTATAATGCCAGCAAGTATAAATAAGCAATCTTTATTTTTGAGAATGCTTACTGAAACTAGTAAATATAATTACTAAAAGTTAATTATTTAAACAAGTACACTAAGTTATACGACAGACATAAATGTTTATTCATAATTAACTTTATGAACATGTTGGAATTTGAAATGTAATTATATAAAATAATAAGTATTCTTCTAAATAGTATTGATTAAAGTCCATTTCCAATCTCCACCTAATCAGTTTTTGAGGATATAACCCTTAATTCACAGTTTTTAATCTGAGAAGATATATCATTTGGTTTTCTATTCACCTAAAATTAAATAGGGCATGTATCTTTCAAAGAGCCTTGATACTGATATATCTCTAATACCTAGACAATAAATGAAACCCAGAAATGTTCAATATACATCAGTTGAGTAAATTAATTTTAATAATCAAACTTAGGTACTTTGACTCACATACAGTATACTATCTTCTTAGACTTACTTCCATTCCCAATAAATTATTTTTTATATTACCACATTTTCCCTATTTCTCCTCTTATTATTATTTTTATATTTACTTTAAATGAAGGCACAGCATTATAGTAAAATCTGTTTTTAGTAACTCCAGTGTTACTACTGAATCAAAATTATGTCCAACAATTTTTTTATATAACTGACAATTTCTTCTAAAATATCTAGAGTAAAAATAATAATATTATTACATTTTCTCCCTTAGCTCACTATTCTCTATTCTNTAGTAACTCCAGTGTTACTACTGAATCAAAATTATGTCCAACAATTTTTTTATATAACTGACAATTTCTTCTAAAATATCTAGAGTAAAAATAATAATGTTATTACATTTTCTCCCTTAGCTCACTATTCTGTATTCTGGTCATGTAAGAAGAGAAATGTATTTATCTTCTTTCACAAGTTAGTTTAAACCTAGCTACATTTTTTCCCCTATATTTTTCAAACTTAAAACACAGGCACAAAGGGACTCAACCAAACATATACATACATTCATTATCTGCCAAACTCCCCTCCCATCCTGGATGCCACGTAATACTGAACAGAGCTCCTTGCGCTATGCAGTAGGTCCTTGTTGGTTATCCATTTTAAACATAGCAGAGTATACATGTTGGGCAGAAATCCCCTATCTCTTCCCTCTACTCCCATTGCTTTCCACCTGAAACTATCACAACTTTGTCAATTGGCTATGAAAGTAAAAGTGAAGTTGCTCAGTTGTGTCCTACTCTTTGCTACCCCATAGACTGTAGTGTACCAGGCTCCTCTGCCCATGGGATTTTCCAGGCAATAGTAGTGGAGTGGATTGCCATTTACTTCTCCAGGGCATCTTCCCAACCCAGGGATCGAACCCGGGTCTCCCGCATTGTAGACAGATGCTTTACCATCTGAGCCACCAAGATATACTTCAATATAAATTAAAAAGTTTAAAAATAAATAAATAAAACTAACTCATAGAATATATTCTTGTGTGTGTGTGTAAAACTGAATCACTTTGCTATACAGCATAAATTAACTTGACATTGTAAATCAACTATACATGAATAAAATAAACAAAAACAACAACAAAAAATAAAAGATAACCTATAAATAATAAAGCAAAAAACAAAAATAGTCATAGGCACAAAGTTTCTCATGGAGTATGGATCTTAATGAGCTAGTAAGTAAAGGTGGCCCAGAACTCTGGCTCTGCCTTTTGAGTGGAATATTGTCAAAGAACAGAAAATAACTAAGCCAAACAGGCTGGAAACAGAACACTTATATTTAGTTTATATTCACTCACATACTTGACTACTAACATATTTGACACATACTTGACAAATACCTGATCTATTAAGTCTGCTAATTCATTTCAGTCGTGTCCGACTCTGCGACCCCATAGATGGCAGCCCACCAGGCTCCCCAGTCCCTGGGACTCTCCAGGCAAGAACACTGGAGTGGGTTGCCATTTCCTTCTCCAATGCATGAAAGTGAAAAGTGAAAGTGAAGTCACTCAGTCGTGTCCGACTCTTAGTGACCCCATGGACCACAGCCCACCTGGCTCCTCCTCCCATGGGATTTTCCAGGCAAGAGTACTGGAGTGCGGTGCCATTGCCTTCTCCAGCTACTAAGTCTAAGCAGTCAGTTAATTCCCAAAATTGATGAGATACGCAAAACACCAAAGCCTATTTCATATTCTGCTGGGATAGAGAGTTGAGAATATGAATGATGACACTAATACAGAGTGAAAGTGAACAGAGAAGTGCTGAATGGCCTAAAGCAAAAGGAAGTTAAGAAGACAAATCCAGGGAGTTAGATTTGGTAGATATTCAGGATACTATGTGTAAAGAAAAAGAGGTACACTCAAAAGGGGCACATTTTAAATACAGTGAACAGACTCCCAAGGTTGGAAGAAAAGGTGCATAAGGGAATATGTTGTAATAATCCAAGCAAGATATGATGAGGGCCTGAATGAAAACAATGCTTATTTTCTCACCAAGAGAAAAAGAATCAGTGAACAGGGGTCTGATATGCTTTCATACTCTGCTGCTGCTGCTGCTAAGTCGCTTCTCTTGTGTCCGACTCTGTGCGACCTCAGAGACGGCAGCCCACCAGGCTCCCCTGTCCATGGGACCTTCCAGGCAAGAGTTCTGGAGTGAGGTGCCATTTCNAGTGGGTAGCCAATCCCTTCTCCAGGGCATCTTCCCAACCCTGGGATCGAACCCAAGTCTCCCACATTGCAGGCAGATTATTTACCATCTGTCACCAGGGAAGCCCTTTGTAAGAATATTTAATAGCAATTAAATAAATTTGGTATAAAGTTAAATTCTTTTTTTTTTTTAATGTCATGTCAGGTAGACCTAAGAAAGGAACCTTGTTAGATATTTATTAATTATGCAGATTTGGAAAATTTAGATTTCCTCACTGGATCTCATTCTGCATCTCATTTTATAAAATGAGAGCAATGCCTACCATGTGCTGATAAAACATTTCGCAAAATACCTACCACATAACAAGTACTCAATAATTGGTAGATTTATTATTAACAGTACTAGTAGTATTTGGTTTTGCCATTACTATTAGTACTATATTTGCCTCTGTTAAGAAACTTCATATGGATTCTTAATGCACGTTTTTCCATATTCATTCTTTTGAACAAAAAATGTCTACGGGTGATCTACCTATAGATCTATATATACCAATTCAACATAGCAAATTTTAATATAATAACAACAATGAAATCTTTTCTATTATATGGATAAGTAGTTACATAGGTTTTATATAAATTTATTAGTAATCCCTGTTAAATGACCATTGACTTTATGTGACATGGTTATGATTTACATCTAGATAAATGAATCTTTAAATGTACACTATCTTTAATTATATACTCACAGTAATTTGATATGAGCAGAGACAATGCTGATGATTTTCAGTGATCATAGATAATGTCTTAAGGAACTAACTGTGACATAATTTAGATTCTCAAAATTAGTTTGCTTATGTAATCACACTCACTAGCTTACATCTAAAATATACCACATAGAGTATTTCAATTTAAGTAAAACTATAATTTAGGAATTTATAAGAATCCTTGACATTTGAATTAATAATTCAGTTACAGTAGCCACTAGAGTAAACATGACAATAATTATGTTTGTAAAACTTTCAAAATGGTGTACTTATTGAACGTATATTCAATATAGCATTACTACATACTTAGTAATTTTAGAGCAAAATTTTCTGCATAGCTTGACTAAAAATAATATGTTTCTAATAGCATGTATTTTCATTTGACAATTATTAAGGTATATGTATTATTAAGGTATACTTTTCAACAACTTTATGTAATTCTGTGTGTCTTTAAAAGCTAGGCTTATTAAACAAACAGTTTTTAAGTTGGTTATAAAAATGTTATTCATCAGTTTGATTTAATTGATATTATATGATTTTAGTAGTCAAAATAACCTTTCTGCTCACTATTGGACAAAAAATTATAACCCTTTTTTCCTACTTAAACTCACCATTTGAAAATGTGTGGTTTACTAAATATTTGGTAGTAACCTATAAGGGAAAAATAATATACATATATCTGAATGACTTTGTTGTACACTTGAAACTAACACATTATAAATTAGTTATACTTCAATTAAAATTTAAAAAATACATATATTTAAGAAAAAAAAAGTGTGATTGATTGCCATGAAGGAATGTTGGCAAAAGTAATTACATGTGAATTTCTTAAGAGACTATGACTGTACTTATTATTTTTGATAGGTAGATAACTGCTAGTGAACATCACTGGTTGGTTCTCTTTTAAGCAGTTTACTTGAATTCATACTTATTTGTCTATGTGAACCTTGCTGCTTACCCTATTTAATTTGATCTTGTGCTTGTAAATTTTTGTCCCTGGTTATAATGTTTTATACCTGACTAGTCTTCTATGTGTACAGTCATTATTTAGTTTGACATACACATTCTGCCTGAGCAATAAAAGCATTTCATTGACATTGACATTTAAGCTGNGTCACTGGTTGGTTCTCTTTTAAGCAATTTACTTGAATTCATACTTATTTGTCTATGTGAACCATGCTGCTTACCCTATTTAATTTGACCTTTTGCTTGTAAATTTTTGTCCCTGGTTATAATGTTTTATACCTGACTAGTCTTCTATGTATACAGTCATTATTTAGTTTGACATACACATTCTGCCTGAGCAATAAAAGCATTTCATTGACATTGACATTTAAGCTGCAGAACATATTGAAATATATTTACATTCAATGCTCTTCTCTGAAAGTACTATGTAAAAGGTACATATTCTTTACTCGCAGCATCTTTACTATTTGGGCAAAAGCTACATTCTTATTTCTTTCCACAGAATAAAATAATAAGCTGAGAGATAAATCACCATAGAATTCAGTACTGTAATGCAATCAGAAAGCCTATCTCTTGACCACTAATCCCCAAGACTATGTTCCTTTGTGAAATCTGTCTTCACTTCCACTTAGATTCAAGTAATAAAAGTTTTGAATGCTTTAAAAAATCACTCGTCTTTTTGATAAAGAGGTTTGACATTCTATTTTGCATTTAATATAATGTTTCCTTGGACTGAAAGTGAGTGCCCATTTGTACATAATTTTAGCAAGTTGACTATAGCTGTCGGTTGTCTTAAGTATCACAGAGGGTTCAGAGAACTACGCGGCAAAGCCTGGTCAAAGAGCCAGGCTTTACTGAGCTCCCTCCCAGTTACTACTTAATATACTCTGACATGTTTCAAATTGTAGGTCACAATCTATTTATACTTCTGGAGAATTCATTCTCAGCCAGCATTGTGGAAATGAGATTGAAACATTTTTGTCTTTTCCATGAATACAAGTAAGCCAACTCAAGCCTTCTGACACTGAATAGTTTAGTGTTGCTCTCACCATATGGTCCAAATGAACCAGTAAATTTGACTTACACAGCCAGAAGATAATTAGAAAGAACTCTACTTTGATTCTCTCATAGGTCTGTTATAAAATTTCAAGGAACAAATACAGTGCATGGCACTTAGTAAGCAACCCTATACATATTATATGTATATTTGCCTATATATAGAGAGAGAGGCAAAAAAACCCCTATCTATCTGTATCTATATATATCTATATATATAAGTTATCATTATCCTGACAATGACCATAACTAGTATTATTTTAATTTTTAATAAGTATTGTCTGATTCTAAAAAGAAAGGATGGTGGAACATTTAGAAAACAACAGAAGTGTAATGAAGGACCTATTGCATACGCATTTTTTTCCCATATTATAAAAACAAGCTTTTTTCTTGTGCTTTTAAATTTTATAATACAATGTGATTTTTTTCTGTTTTTCTTTATTATTATATAGTTTTCAGTTATAGTGTTTTTATCATATATCATTTATCTTTTAGATATGCTATATTTTATATATTAACTACTTGGATTCAAGTTTTTATTTCCAAAATTATTTTATGAACATTTTCACTTCCAAATATTTTTCTTTTTATTATGTAATCTTTGGAACTTGTGTCTAAAAGTGACGTCATTTAGTTAAAGCTGCATATTCCCATGTCACTTATTTGTTAAATTATATACACTATTTTATTTTTTTCAATTTTATACTTACAACTTATTCTCTTGGGTTCTTGAAAAGCAAATAGGACCAAATATCCAGCTCTTAGTACTTTCTAAATATAATCAGTATCTATTTAATACGTTAAGGGAGTTAGAACATCAAACTTAATTTAAATTTAAAACAGCCCTTGTTTAAATAAAAAGTGAAAGGATAACAAAGGACTGTTTATATGTACGTTCAACCTTTATCAAGATATTAAGTGATTGTGTACTTCACATCCTAGGTACATAAGTGACTTGAAATATATCAGTATATAGTTTCATTATCAGTTTTATGATGTTTCAAGGGTGTTCACAAGTTCCTAGCTTAATTTGCCTTTGAGCAAACACTTTTAGGGCCTTCAAACTTGATCATAATTGATGACAGTCATATACATTACTATCATATTTGGGGCATTGACCTGGACAGAAAGATCTTGAATGAATGAGATAGAAATTTATCTCCATCTGCTTGTCTACTATAAGGGCCCTTCCTATTGCAGTAAGACTTTGATTTAATTTTTC
>SJYW01048549.1:61739-78822 GCA_006410735.1 Raphicerus campestris
AAATGAACCAGTAAATTTGACTTACACAGCCAGAAGATAATTAGAAAGAACTCTACTTTCATTCTCTCATAGGTCTGTTATAAAAATTCAAGGAACAAATACAGTGCATGGCACTTAGTAAGCAACCCTATACATATTATATGTATATTTGCCTATATATATAGAGAGAGGCAAAAAAACCCCTATCTGTATCTATATATATCTATATATATAAGTTATCATTATCCTGACAATGACCATAACTAGTATTATTTTAATTTTTAATAAGTATTGTCTGATTCTAAAAAGAAAGGATGGTGGAACATTTAGAAAACAACAGAAGTGTAATGAAGGACCTATTGCATACTCATTTTTTTACCATATTATAAAAACAAGCTTTTTTCTTGTGCTTTTAAATTTTATAATACAATGTGATTTTTTTCTGTTTTTCTTTATTATTATATAGTTTTCAGTTACAGTGTTTTTATCATATATCATTTATCTTTTAGATATGCTATATTTTATATATTAACTACTTGGATTCAGGTTTTCATTTCCAAAATTATTTTATGAACATTTTCACGTCCAAATATTTTTCTTTTTATTATGTAATCTTTGGAACTTGTGTCTAAAAGTGACGTCATTTAGTTAAAGCTGCATATTCCCATGTCACTTATTTGTTAAATTATATACACTATTTTATTTTTTTCAATTTTATACTTACAACTTATTCTCTTGGGTTCTTGAAAAGCAAATAGGACCAAATATCCAGCTCTTAGTACTTTCTAAATATAATCAGTATCTATTTAATACGTTAAGGGAGTTAGAACATCAAACTTAATTTAAATTTAAAACAGCCCTTGTTTAAATAAAAAGTGAAAGGATAACAAAGGACTGTTTATATGTACGTTCAACCTTTATCAAGATATTAAGTGATTGTGTACTTCACATCCTAGGTACATAAGTGACTTGAAATATATCAGTATATAGTTTCATTATCAGTTTTATGATGTTTCAAGGGTGTTCACAAGTTCCTAGCTTAATTTGCCTTTGAGCAAACACTTTTAGGGCCTTCAAACTTGATCATAATTGATGACAGTCATATACATTACTATCATATTTGGGGCATTGACCTGGACAGAAAGATCTTGAATGAATGAGATAGAAATTTATCTCCATCTGCTTGTCTACTATAAGGGCCCTTCCTATTGCAGTAAGACTTTGATTTAATTTTTCTTTCCTCAGCGGAGCCTTCCTTCCTCCAGCTTCATTCTTGGGAATGAAATTTTTCATTCCTAAAGTATATAGATGTGGTGACAGAGAGCACCACAAAGAGAGCCTCTGCTATCTTCTTGTTGAATTCGTTTAAATAGCTCAATACCAATGTATTTCTTACCTTAGAAAATTGCACAATTACCTCTTCATCTAGTCAATTTTATACATTTTCACATTTTCCAAATTAGAATTGCTTCCCTTTATGCATAATTCTAAACTTTTATGAGTGGAAGTATTTGAGAATATTGTCCCAAATTTACAAAATNCACAATTACCTCTTCATCTAGTCAATTTTATACATTTTCACATTTTCCAAATTAGAATTGCTTCCCTTTATGCATAATTCTAAACTTTTATGAGTGGAAGTATTTGAGAATATTGTCCCAAATTTACAAAATTTCTTGCTCCATTAGTCTAAATTGACTGTGTAGAGAACCTTGATTCATTTTGATATAAACATTCAAAGTCTAAATAACAGACCTGTAACAGTAAGAAAAGTATCACATAGTGTGAACATATCTTAGAGAATTAATATTCATAAACATGAAGATTAATTGTGCACATAACATAAATACTCTCCTGTAGCACTGTTGANGTTGTCTGGAACTAGTGAAAATGTGGTACATCGTCTACAAGGAAGGAGTTATTGACATTTTAAAGAATCTGTTTCTGAGGTGTTATGTAGAACTCGCAAATAGGTGGGGAATCAGTGGAAACAGTGAGAGATTTTATTTTGGGGGGCTCCAAAATCACTGCAGATGGTGACTGCAGCCATGAAATTAAAAGGCCCTTGCTCTTTGGAAGAAAAGCTATGACCAACCTAGACAGCATATTAAAAAGCAGAGACATTATTTTGCCAACAAATGTCTGTCTAGTCAAAGCTATGGCTTTTCCAGTACTCTTGTAATCATATGAGAATTGGACTATAAAGAAAGCTAAGTGCCGAAGAATTGATGCTTCTGAATTGTGATGTTGGAGAAGACTCCTGAGAGTCCCTTGGACTGCAAGGAGATNCAACAAATGTCTGTCTAGTCAAAGCTATGGCTTTTCCAGTACTCTTGTAATCATATGAGAATTGGACTATAAAGAAAGCTAAGTGCCGAAGAATTGATGCTTCTGAATTGTGATGTTGGAGAAGACTCCTGAGAGTCCCTTGGACTGCAAGGAGATCCAACCAGTCCTTCCTAAAGGAGATCAGTCCTGGGTGTTCGTTGGCAGGACTGATGTTGAAGCTGAAACTCCAATACTCTGGCCACATGATGTGAAGAGCTGACTCATTTGAAAAGACCCTGATGCTGGGAAAGATTGAGGGCAGGAGGAAAAGGTGATGACAGGGGATGAGTTGATTGGATGGCATTACCAACTGGATGGACATGAGTTTGAGCAAGCTTTGAGAGATGGTGATGGACAGGGAAGCCTGGCNAGCTGAAACTCCAATACTTTGGCCACGTGATGCAAAGAGCTGACTCATTTGAAAAGACCCTGATGCTGGGAAAGATTGAGAGCAGGAGGAGAAGGTGATGACAGGGGCTGAGTTGATTGGATGGCATTACCAACTGGATGGACATGAGTTTGAGCAAGCTTTGAGAGTTGGTGATGGACAGGGAAGCCTGGCATGCAGCAGTTCATGGGGTCACAAAGAGTCAGACACAACCGATCAGCTGAACTGAAGTAGAACTCATGGCCATCCACAGTTCACCTGCATGACTGTATCAGAGTGGTGAGTGAAAAATGCACCAGATAATGTTTGAACATGTGCATGTAATTCTATTATTCTGTCATCACAATTGAGATCATGGACACTCTGATTGGGAGAATTGGTAAGGAGGAAGGGTTCATCCTAGTACTAGGGAGAGCACCCCTTTTCAGTGACTGGCACTAAAATACTCTTCCAAAAGACCAATCAAGATTCACATTTAGCTTTCCATTAAGCATGTTCCAACCTACCATCCAATAGCAGACTTTGCACATCAGACTTACTAACTGGAATAAATGACTCGTTATTTTCTTTACATTTAATGGTTTCGTGAGTTTTCAGACAGTTTCTCCTGTTTCAATGTCCTCTTCATTAATTTCTACTTAACCTAAATCTAATCTGTCTTTGCAGATCTTATTCTAAGGTCATATTCTATAGGAAATTCTAATCTTTTCTCTAATTGGATAATCATCAAATTTTTCCTAACAGTTTGAACTTTGTCTCTTCTGTAGCTTATATCACCATTCCCATAAAGATCTATTTATTGGTGTTTGTTTCATTTATCATTTCATCTTTGTAATATCTTCAGCTATGGATATTCAATACTTTAAAATATATATTAAATAAAAGAACTATGACAGTTTTAGACACTGAGTGCCTTAGGAAATGCAAAAGTGTTTAGATAGCATATAACTCTCATCAGAGAACAAGGAGAAAATTATATGGGTATAGAGATGCTGACAGAGAACAAAGATTCTGTGTTTATGAAAAGAGTTCATTCTAACAGAGAAATATTAATGCAACAGGTAGGAAGCCCTGCTATGAAGACATCCTAAGTGTGTGTCTCATTGGAAAAATGTTTGCTGTGACCTGCAAGTGATTTTGGAGCACTGTGCTTTTGTCTGTGACATAAAATTAATGTGTTTATTTTCTTTTTTTCTTGGCATTTTTTCCCATTATGGCTAATGTCTTGAATACGAATAAACTATTGAAAGTCTGTCTGAATATCCCAGAGACAATTCTCCTCCAACCCTTTTGAACACACTGTTTTTGTTTTTGATTTTTTATGTTTTGCTATTTAATACACTCTAGCATCTGTAATAATGTTTCGGGGTTTAAATGTTTGTTCCAACCTGTAGCTTCTAAAGAGTAAACTGAAACATTTGCAGTATGCTTCTAACTTAGTTCTTGGTTTCTTAATTAATGTTATACTTTGTTCATAAGTTCTCAAAATGTTTATTATCTTTATTATTAATAGGAGTAATAGTAGTATTTATTATTAATCAGATTTTACAGAGGAAACTAAGACTTAGTTTCTAAATAAGTGTTGGCACACAGAAGTTGTTCAATATAAAGTTACTAAATGGATAAATGGATTTGGTAGTTTGGTTCAAACTAACAGCTGACTGGTACCCTCAGAAATATCATTATGTTAACTGATACAAGAGCTATATAAAAAGGTCTCTTAATTTACTCTTTCATGCATGGTAGGTGCTCAATGCAGCTTTGTAATAAGTGTACAATCAACTAATAGGAAGTCATTATCAGAGAAAATAATAGCTTATATAGGCACTCATAAACCAGTGATATCATGGAAACGATATCAGTGATTACTGAGTAGCTAATTCTGCTCAGTTTCAGTAGTTGTGAACATTTATTCTACACAGTGATTCATTATTTACAGAATAATGAAGTTTACCTACCTAACAAGCTGTCATCATTGCAGGTACCATTAATCAAATATTTCCCTTCTGGGCATGCACAAGTGGCCCCAGAAGGATTCAGTAAACAGAGGAATTCACATGCTAGATCCGAACATGGATTGGGTACTGATCAAAACAAAACAAAAAAAGAACATGACTATAAATACAATAGGTTTCAAAAACATAAAATTCAACAAGGTTAAATGATGAATTAGCAATGGTTGAAAAGAAATAACATCAATTTTCTTTTTAACCAGGAGTATATTATTTCAATATTCCAGTACTCCTTAATAGATGAAAAAAAATTACTAACCAATATCTAAGGGTTTCCCTGGTAGCTCAGTGATAAAGAATCCACCTGCCAATGCAGGACACTCAGATTTGATCTCTGCATTGGGAAGATCCCCTGGAGAAAGAAATGACAACCCACTCCAGCACTGTTGCCTGGGAAATCCCATGGGCAGAGGAGCCTAGGGGGTTGCATGCCTCCATGGGGTCACAAAAGAGTCAGACACGATTTAGTGACTAAATAAAAACAACCCAGCATGTATTATTAATAGAAAATGTACCTTAATTTACATTTTCCATGAGGGAGAGGAAAATCAAACACATAATTTGCCATTTTTCCTTTGGCAAAAGAGTTGATCTGAGACACAGAAGTACAGTTTTGGACTATTGTAAAAGTCAAGTCAACTGAAGTCTTTGGAATCTAATTCTCATTTTAAATAGTTTTAAGACTGGTTTAACAGACAGAAACAATTCCCTCTGATATTTACAAAGGCTTACAATCCATATGTAGTTGTCTGTTAGAACACAAACAAAACATGACTTTTTCTCTCTAGAAAACATGTCTAATGTGGTTTAATGTCAGATGTGTGCATGGATAAATGAGTACCACATTTACTTTTGTCTAAATTTCTATCCAATCAGTATCCTCTATAGCCACAGCTGCTTTGTGGCTTTCTGTACAGAATCTGTCATTAGAATGAAACAGAAATGACATTGAGAAAGTGAAATGGTGACTATGAAAGCCGCTTTCCTTGTGTAAGAACTGCTACTCAAGTACCTATTATACTTAGGGCAGACTTTATATATTTTTCATGAAGGTGGCAATATTTGACTATGAATATGAATCAAACAGAACTAGAGGTTGAGAGGGTGGTGTCCTCATATTAACCTTGGAATGATATATGTCAGATCATTGGTAAAGAGCAAAACTGTGAATAGAAGAAGGTTTTAAGAAAGTATATGTTGTTTTAACCTAATTCCAGAACTCATTTGATACAATTCTTACCTTTCCAGACCATAATGAATGAAATTAAATCCTTTTTATTCACATAAGGAATAATTATTAATATAAATAAATCTTAAACAATATTTTGAAGGGTGAACTGATACATAAACTCAGATCACTTGAATTTCAGCCACATTTTATTTCTTTGCTCTCCAATATTTTTATGGCTATGCTTGAAACATATCTTTCAAGATGTCAATGTCAAATATTTATCTCTTTTTAGGAGAGAAAGTTGTAGTAATAATCATAAACAATCAGATAAATTACAATTATTGGGAACAGTTCTCCTCAGATACCTTTAAAGATGAAATGTTGGATCTATAATTGTTACTTGGTTATCAGTGAGTGAAAAGGCTAATGATTAATTTCCTTACTTGCATGGTTTAACAATAGCCATATCAGATTTTACTAAGAATTTAGAAAGAAAAACATAGTATGAGAGAAATTTTTATAACAAATTTATTCTAATTCTAAGAAAACACAGCCAAATCCTTAAATTTTCATATCTGTCATAGCAGAAATAGAAACTTTTGCATTATTTATAGCTTGTCTTTGATAATTTGAAAAGTCTGGTGCATCAAAATTCAAGTGACTTAACTTACTGGAGTTAAGCCATGAAAAGAGTTTTGAATTTAAAAATTCTTTATTTTTGAGAATCATAAGAAAGANGTTTATTTTCTTTTTTTCTTGGCATTTTTTCCCATTATGGCTAATGTCTTGAATACGAATAAACTATTGAAAGTCTGTCTGAATATCCCAGAGACAATTCTCCTCCAACCCTTTTGAACACACTGTTTTTGTTTTTGATTTTTTATGTTTTGCTATTTAATACACTCTAGCATCTGTAATAATGTTTCGGGGTTTAAATGTTTGTTCCAACCTGTAGCTTCTAAAGAGTAAACTGAAACATTTGCAGTATGCTTCTAACTTAGTTCTTGGTTTCTTAATTAATGTTATACTTTGTTCATAAGTTCTCAAAATGTTTATTATCTTTATTATTAATAGGAGTAATAGTAGTATTTATTATTAATCAGATTTTACAGAGGAAACTAAGACTTAGTTTCTAAATAAGTGTTGGCACACAGAAGTTGTTCAATATAAAGTTACTAAATGGATAAATGGATTTGGTAGTTTGGTTCAAACTAACAGCTGACTGGTACCCTCAGAAATATCATTATGTTAACTGATACAAGAGCTATATAAAAAGGTCTCTTAATTTACTCTTTCATGCATGGTAGGTGCTCAATGCAGCTTTGTAATAAGTGTACAATCAACTAATAGGAAGTCATTATCAGAGAAAATAATAGCTTATATAGGCACTCATAAACCAGTGATATCATGGAAACGATATCAGTGATTACTGAGTAGCTAATTCTGCTCAGTTTCAGTAGTTGTGAACATTTATTCTACACAGTGATTCATTATTTACAGAATAATGAAGTTTACCTACCTAACAAGCTGTCATCATTGCAGGTACCATTAATCAAATATTTTCCTTCTGGGCATGCACAAGTGGCCCCAGAAGGATTCAGTAAACAGAGGAATTCACATGCTAGATCCGAACATGGATTGGGTACTGATCAAAACAAAACAAAAAAAGAACATGACTATAAATACAATAGGTTTCAAAAACATAAAATTCAACAAGGTTAAATGATGAATTAGCAATGGTTGAAAAGAAATAACATCAATTTTCTTTTTAACCAGGAGTATATTATTTCAATATTCCAGTACTCCTTAATAGATGAAAAAAAATTACTAACCAATATCTAAGGGTTTCCCTGGTAGCTCAGTGATAAAGAATCCACCTGCCAATGCAGGACACTCGGATTTGATCTCTGCATTGGGAAGATCCCCTGGAGAAAGAAATGACAACCCACTCCAGCACTGTTGCCTGGGAAATCCCATGGGCAGAGGAGCCTAGGGGGTTGCATGCCTCCATGGGGTCACAAAAGAGTCAGACACGATTTAGTGACTAAATAAAAACAACCCAGCATGTATTATTAATAGAAAATGTACCTTAATTTACATTTTCCATGAGGGAGAGGAAAATCAAACACATAATTTGCCATTTTTCCTTTGGCAAAAGAGTTGATCTGAGACACAGAAGTACAGTTTTGGACTATTGTAAAAGTCAAGTCAACTGAAGTCTTTGGAATCTAATTCTCATTTTAAATAGTTTTAAGACTGGTTTAACAGACAGAAACAATTCCCTCTGATATTTACAAAGGCTTACAATCCATATGTAGTTGTCTGTTAGAACACAAACAAAACATGACTTTTTCTCTCTAGAAAACATGTCTAATGTGGTTTAATGTCAGATGTGTGCATGGATAAATGAGTACCACATTTACTTTTGTCTAAATTTCTATCCAATCAGTATCCTCTATAGCCACAGCTGCTTTGTGGCTTTCTGTACAGAATCTGTCATTAGAATGAAACAGAAATGACATTGAGAAAGTGAAATGGTGACTATGAAAGCCGCTTTCCTTGTGTAAGAACTACTACTCAAGTACCTATTATACTTAGGGCAGACTTTATATATTTTTCATGAAGGTGGCAATATTTGACTATGAATATGAATCAAACAGAACTAGAGGTTGAGAGGGTGGTGTCCTCATATTAACCTTGGAATGATATATGTCAGATCATTGGTAAAGAGCAAAACTGTGAATAGAAGAAGGTTTTAAGAAAGTATATGTTGTTTTAACCTAATTCCAGAACTCATTTGATACAATTCTTACCTTTCCAGACCATAATGAATGAAATTAAATCCTTTTTATTCACATAAGGAATAATTATTAATATAAATAAATCTTAAACAATATTTTGAAGGGTGAACTGATACATAAACTCAGATCACTTGAATTTCAGCCACATTTTATTTCTTTGCTCTCCAATATTTTTATGGCTATGCTTGAAACATATCTTTCAAGATACCAATGTCAAATATTTATCTCTTTTTAGGAGAGAAAGTAGTAGTAATAATCATAAACAATCAGATAAATTACAATTATTGGGAACAGTTCTCCTCAGATACCTTTAAAGATGAAATGTTAGATCTATAATTGTTACTTGGTTATCAGTGAGTGAAAAGGCTAATGATTAATTTCCTTACTTGCATGGTTTAACAATAGCCATATCAGATTTTACTAAGAATTTAGAAAGAAAAACATAGTATGAGAGAAATTTTTATAACAAATTTATTCTAATTCTAAGAAAACACAGCCAAATCCTTAAATTTTCATATCTGTCATAGCAGAAATAGAAACTTTTGCATTATTTATAGCTTGTCTTTGATAATTTGAAAAGTCTGGTGCATCAAAATTCAAGTGACTTAACTTACTGGAGTTAAGCCATGAAAAGAGTTTTGAATTTAAAAATTCTTTATTTTTGAGAATCATAAGAAAGACACTTTGCCAAGATAGATAATAGTATAAAATATTATACTTACAATCTAGTTGTTTATAGCGATGAGAAATCAAAACACCTTTTGTTTTGTCAACATCTAAAGCTAGGTACTCTACTGAACCATGGCCAAATTTTTGTACTCGAAATACACCATTTTTAGGACCTGCTCCATATATATAATCTTCAAAGACATCGATCCTGTGTGGATGTAATAAACCTAAAATTTTTTAAAAATGGAGATATAAAAGTTGCATATGTAAAATCAGTCAGTCAGTCTTAAGAAAACTAAGCTTATCCAAGATCATATCAAAAATCTTATTCCTGTTCATAAAAACTTTCAGAATTAGAATATTTTCAATATTAGCTATAAAATTGATGACTGATTTATTAGCAGTAAAAATATGTGAGATATTAAACTTATCACTCATAACATAAAAAACATTTCCATCATCACTTTAATCAGTTTTACCATTACAAAGCATTTTCTGGGGGGCTTATTATACAGAGTAATCTTTTCTGTTGTACAGTTTGCAAACAAACATAAAGCTTACATAACATTGATAACCACTGCCCAAAAACAGTTCACAAATTCTCATTTGCTTGTGTTTCACTTCTCATTTGTGTCTGACTCTTTGTGACCCCATGGACTGCATCACACTAGAGTTCTCTGTCCTTCACTATCTCCTGGAGTTTGCTCAAACTTGTGTCTATTGAGTCAGTCATGTCATCCAACCATCTCATCCTCTGTCTCCCTGCTTCTCTTTCTGCCCTCAAATTTTCCTAGCATCAGGGTCTTTTCCAGTGAATCAGCTCTCTGCATCAGGTGGCCAAAGTATTGGAGCTTCAGCTGCAGCATCAATCCTTCTAATGAATATTCAAGATTGATTTCCTTAAGGATTGACTGGCTTGATCTCCTTACTGTCTAAGGGACTCTGAAGAGTCTTTTCCAGCACCACAATTCAAAAAAGTATCAGTTCTTCAGCACTCAGCCTTTTCTCTGGTCCAACACTCACATTCATACATGAAAGTGAAAGTGAAAAAAAAGTGAAAGTGAAGTCGCTCAGTCATGTGCGACTCTTTGCGACCCTGTGGACTGTAGCCTACCAGGCTTCTCTGTCCATGGGATTCTCTAGGCAAGAATACTGGAGTGGGTTACCATTTCCTTCTCCCGGGGATCTTCCCGACCCAGGGATCGAACCCGGGTCTCCTGCATCAGAGGCAGACGCTTTAACCTCCGAGCCAGGAAAAACCATAGCTTTGACTATCTGGACCTTTATAGACAAAGTGATGCCACTGCTTTTTAATATGCTATCTAGGTTTGCCATAGATTTTCTTCCAAAGAGGAAGTCTTTAAATTTCATGGCTGCAGTCACTGTCTGCAGTGATTTTGGAGCCCAAGAAAATAAAGTCTGTCACCTTTCCCATTTTTCTCCATTTGCCATGAAGTGATAAGACTGGATGCCATGATCATAATATTTTAAAATTTGAATTTTAAGCCAGCTTTTCAACCCTCCTCTTTAAACTTTTTCAAGAAGCTCTTCAGTTTCTTTTTTCTTTCTGTTATTAGTGTAGTGTTATATACATATCTGAGGTCAATTATATTTCTTCTGGCAATCTTTATTTCAGCTTGTGATTCATTCAGCTGGCATTTCACATGAGGTACTCTGAATACAAGTTAAATAAGCAGGGTGACAATATACAGCCTTGACCTACTCCTTTCCCCCTTTGTAACTAGTCCATTGTTTCATGTCTGGTTCTAACTGCTGCTTTTTGGCCTGCATACAGTTTTCTCAGGAGACAGGTAAGGTAGTCTGGTATTCCCATTTCTTGAAGAATTTTCCATAGTTTGTTTTAATCCACACAATCAAAAGCTTTAGCATAGTCAAGAAAGCAGAAGTGGATGTTTTTCTGGAACTCTCTTGCTTTTTCTATGATACAGTGGATGTTGGCAATTTGATCTCTGGTTCCTCTGCCTTTTCTAAATCCAGCTTGAACATCTGGAAGTTCATGGTTCACATACTGTTGAAGTTTGCCATGAAGGATTTTGAGGATTACCTTGCTAGCATATGAAATGAGTGCAATTGTATGTTAGTTTGAACATTCTTTGGCATTGCCTTTCTTTGGGATTGGATTGAAAACTGACCTTTTCCAATTCTGTGGCCACTGATGTGTTTTCTAATTGCTGACTTTAAAGTGCAGCAATTTCACAGTATCATCTTTTAGGATTTGAAGTAGCTCAGCTGGAATTCTATCACTTCCACTAGCTTTGTTCATAAAGATGCTTCCTAAAGCCCACTTGACTTCACACTCTAGGTTGTCTGGCTCTTGTTGAGTGACCACACCATCATGGTTATCCAGGTCATCAAGAATTTTTCTGTATAGTTCCTGTGTATTCTTGCCACCTCTTCTTAATCTCTTTTGATTCATGAAGTTCCTACCATTTCTGTGTTTTATTGTGCCAGTCTTTGCATGGAATAGCCCCTTGGTATCTCCAATTCTCTTGAAGAGATCCCTAGTATTTCCCATTCTGTTGTTTTCCTCCATTTCTTTGGATTGTTTACTTAAGACTTTCTTGTCTCTCTCTGCTCTTCTCTGGAACCCTGCATTCAGTTGAGTATATCTTTCCTTTTCTCCTTTGCCTTTTACTTCTTTGCTTTTCTCAGCTATTTGTAAGGCCTCCTCAGACAACCACTTTGCCTTCTTGCATTTCTTTTCCTTGGGGATGGTTTTGGTTACTGCCTCTTGTATGGTGTTATGAACTTCTGTCCATAGTTTTCAGGCATTCTGTCTAGCAGATCTAATCCTTTGAATCTATTTGTCACCACCACTGTATAAAATTGATGGTCAAATTAATTGTCTGAACAATAACTTTAATCAATCATAAGTTGGTTTTGAATAGTAAAATAATTCCCCCAAATCTGGCATTCTATTGTCTATTTTAAAAATAGGATAAAGAAAACAAATTGGTGAATGTCAATCATATATACAATTAGTTTGGCTGAGAATAATAGTAATAATAATTTCTCATATTTTACAAAATGGTTATTTTTAGAGAATTTATAATAAAAATATATAACTTCGGTATTGAAATTGATAAAAAGTGAAATAACAGCATTTATATTTTACTTATTATCTAAATGTTATAAAACATAAAATGCCTTTTAATATGTATTTTTCTTTATTGTTTCCTGAAATAGTAAAATATACACTTGAGATAAAATGGGTTAATTTTTGTAATCAATTACATGAAGGTTGAATTTTTTTTCCATTTAGTGTTATTATACAAAAAACACACTCTTGTAGTAAGGGCACAGTGAAAGTTCAATGCAATTATTCTTCTAGCAACTTCTCTGCTTTTGCTTAAGAAAGAAAGAAAAAAAGAACAGGAAGCAAAGCAGTAAATAAGTAAAACTTACTTGTAAATTAGTATGCAAATGTAAAACTTCATGTATAAATTGTGAACAAATTGTGGTAAATAGCTAAGGTGTTTTGATAAAAAAAGAGACAGAGAAAAAGAAGGGAAACAAATTAAGCAGAAAGAACTGAGATTCCCTGGCAAGGAAAGTGTGAGTCACAGAAGGGAGTAAAGGAGAGTGAGAAACAAAAGATAGACGCAGAGATGGAGATAGAAAGGGTGCCATGAAACAAGAGCTCCGGTAGACTCTCCAGTCGCTTATAGAAGAAGCGCACGCTCATTTTTACACATTGCTTTTCCCATGGGTGAGAGTGTCCCTATCAATTACCTATAATAATAAACGTTACTATGATGTTTTACTATATAGTAACTCACTTCCTACTTATCACTGCAATTTGAAATAAAAATTAGTGTTCCCAGGCACTAATCTTGACGACTTGAAGTCTTCTGCTCAGAAAAGAACATCCACAGAAGCAACAAACAGAATGAATATTTTCTGAATCCAGTAGCAATGAATCACAGTTGACCTGGAGTCAAGAAGTTCTTCTGATGTGGCCTCTTTGTTATTCTAAATAGTAGGAATGAAACTTGCGATGAATATTAAGAGCTACAAGTTGAAATGAGATTCCCAGGTGGTAAAGATTCTACCTGCCAATGCAGGAGATGCAAGAGACATGAGTTTGATTCCTGAATGGGGAAGATCCCCAGAGAAAGAAATGGCAACTCACTTTAATATTATTGCCTGGGAAATCCCATGGACAAAGAAGCCTGGTAGGCTACAGTCTGTGGGGTCACAAAGAGTTGGACATGACTGAGTACCCAGGCAAACACACACACAAAACTGTACACAGTAAGAGACATAAATTGAGGAAATATAAAATGTAAGGCTTTCATAATTTTATCTGTTTCATTATTTAATATGCTCAGTGGTAATTAAAGGCAGAAACAAAAAGTTCACACACCTTGTTTGCTGGTGACAGAGACTACGGAATCAGAACCATCGTACAGAACGCTGCCAATAACAGAGAGTTCAAGATCAGCCCAATATATCCGTTCACTGAAATAATCCACAGCCAGACCTGTAAAATCAACACACACAGACAAAGGACAGCGATACATTTGAGATTACTTAAAATTATGTTTCTTCTCTTTAATGTATTGTTATAATTGAAATTTTTTTTCAAACATCTTAGAAATTACATAGTCTGTAGCATGGTAGTGAAAAATCAGAAAAAAATGAAATAATCTTTATTTGAAATATGTGTTAATAAATTACACAGAATTTATGTAATACAGTGTAGCAAAAAATATTTTTACTTCATGTAGGAAAAGCCATTCTAAATACCCCTCCTTTCTGCTCTTACTAGTTTCTTAATTATGGTTGTTTTCTAGAAGACTTTCTTGTGACTTTTTTTTTAATCTTTATAGTACACACAGAATTAATTCATCATTTAAATCATTTATCCAACCATTATTTAAAATAATTCCAGGTAATTAGCTATATTTTGAATCTTTTCATTAAGGTGCATTTTGCAGAAAATAAAAGGTTCATGAGCTTAATCATAAGATATTTTCACCAACTTAAGTTGGTCTATAGTGTTATTAGACACCTGTGTGCATGCTGAAGTTTAAATTGACTAAAGATTGATGTTTACAATAAGAATAATGAATAGTAAATTCCTTAATTAAGTTCCTTGTTGTACTTACATTTTTCACCCTAATTTTTTACTCTAATCATTAATTTGCTCTGAGACTGCCATCTTTCTCTTTATTATCAGCATCTGTTAATGAGTACCACTGGACTAAAATGACATGCAGTAAAAAACAATGTTTTTCTATTTATTCAATTTTTAATTTCTTAATATAATTGAGATCTAGTCAGTGTCTTCTTGCACAAATATCATCAATGCATAGAATACCTTAGGTAAACTTCCTTCAGTTTAGAAAAGTAAGACCCATACCATATGAATTCTATAATAAATCTTTGTTGCTGTATATATTAAATTTTTACAATGCAGCTAGTCTCTAGATATGACATACGACACACTTTGAAACTACAAGGCAATCAAAATACCTTTAACATATGCATGCTAAAAAGCTTTCTGAATGAGATCATTCAATAAAAATTTTTTTTTTTCAGGAAATTTAATGCCATCTTAAAGGCAAGGCAACCAAATGAAAAGTATTTTTGAGTTTACACTAATTGTACTTTTTTGTAGATGGATCATAGTTTAACAATCAAAATGAAAACATATCATGGTGAAAATCATTTGGGAATGATTTTTCAGTAATGTATGTGTTTATCCCAAATATAATTAAACTAAATAAAAATATTTCTCAGGTGTAATACAAAAATGTTCTATGTCCAATCAGCCTCTGAGAAATGACTTACCAATTAAAACAAGTGGCCCATGTTTTACTAGTCTCTGCTCAATGATTAACTTGCTATTTGGAGTTATGGTGGATATTAGGTCTTAGCTTTTTCATGTGTAATTATAAGGAACGTGAAACATAAAATGATCCAAATTCTTGCTGCCATCATTTTACCTCAAAATCATTGTCTACAAAAGATTTAAAATGCTTTTCTTTTCCTTCCAACAGTGTTACACAATAAAGGGGTAAATTAAAAAAAATTGTTCTCAACCTAACTGATCTTTACATTTAAATATTAAATTTGTTAATCAAAGAAATGAAGAAAACAATAGGTATTAATCTAATTTAATTATCAATATTGTTTTGTCAGATTCAGGAGCAGTAAAAATTTTTCAAATGTGTCATACATTATTACACTATTAGTCTAGGCTTAAGATACATACAGCTATAGTCCCATACTGTACTATTTTGGATGAAATTATATCTAGGTAAAAATTTTACCACAAGCTTTTAGATGAGTGGGATTTATATTCCCCTAAATCCACAAATCAATGACTTTGATTTTTCCCTAAGCCTCTTAATAAAAGAGACAGTCTTTTAAATTAAAAAGTTAAAGAAGAAATCAACTAACTTTTTGTTACAGAAGTGAGTCAAGTTTATATGAAAGAACAAGTCCATTTCTATATCTTTAAAATATCATATCTTTTTTTGTCTTTAATAAAGAATAAAAAATAAAGTGGGAAAAAAATCAATTCCCAGGAGAGTCATTCTTATCTGTACTAGGAATGGTGAATATTTGGAACCAAGTACATAAAATTTAAAATAAAATGTCTACTTGTTCTAATTGAGCATAATAGACAATTTGAAAATCTTATAAAAGAAAAAGTCCTGAAAAGTTTTAGGAGCACATGATAATGGCCCTAATCATTTTTTTTTTAACATCTCCCTTGATATCAAGACTAAGTTTACATTTTAGGGATTTTATACAGAGTGAAGTAAGCCAGAAAGAAAAACACCAATACAGTATACTGACACATATATATGGAATTTAGAAAGATAGTAATGATGACCCTGTATGTGAGACAACAAAAGAGACACAGAGGTATAGAACGGACTTTTGGCCTCTGAGGGAGAGGGAGAGGGTGAGATGATTTGGGAGAATGGCACTGAAACATGTATACTGTCATGTAAGAAACGAAGCGCCAGTCCATGCTCGATACAGGATATAGGATGCTTGGGGCTGGTGCACGGGGATGATCCAGAGAGATGATATGGGAGTGGGAGGTGGGAGGGGGCTTCGGGATTGGGAGCTCATGTACACCTGTGGCCGATTCATGTCAATGTATGGCAAAACCAATACAGTATTGTAACGTAGAATAAAGTAAAAATAAAATTAAAAAAAAAAGAAAAGGAAAAAAAAAACAACCTTTAACTTTAAATTTTTCCAAGATCCTTCTACTAGTTCCCCTATTTCCACCGTGGTCTAAAAACAAGGCAGAAAATGGCAAAAGCAAAATCTTATGAGAACTGGCCATAATACCAATATGCTGTTTAAGAGAGAAGACTTGGGGAAGAGAAATAAATTATGTTTTCAGAACAGGAGAAAGAGATTATGTAGATTTCATGTTATAGGAAAGCTGAGATTTGTAAGGTAGTAATAGCAAGTGTGCAAAACCCTATCCTTGATTTAAGAGGTGATAAAAGGGGTCCAAAAAAAAAGCTAAAGATATATATCACTATGTCGAATTTATTTAAAAAAATTTTTTTAAGTAATTTCTGAGAGAGGTTACCTATAAAAGGTTTTGGATATTAGAATATGTTAAAGTTATCTTTACTCATATATGTGCTTGTGTGTGAGTTTGTGTGCTCAGCTACTCAGTCCTGTCAGACTCTTTGTGACACCTGGATTACAGCTCACAAGGCTCCTTTGTCTACTG
>SJYW01048549.1:95530-109073 GCA_006410735.1 Raphicerus campestris
GTGGCCAAAGTACTGGAGTTTCAGCTTCAGCATCATTCCTTCCAAAGAAATCCCAGGGTTGATCTCCTTCAGAATGGACTGATTGGATATCCTTGCAGTCCAAGGGATCTCAAGAGTCTTCTTTAACACCACAGTTCAAAAGCATCAATTCTTTGGCACTCAGCTTTCTTCACGGTCCAACTCTCACATCCATACATGGTCACAGGAAAAACCATAGCCTTGACTAGACAGACCTTAGTCGGCAAAGTAATGTCTCTGCTTTTCAGTATGCTATCTAGGTTGGTCATAACTTTTCTTCCAAGGAGTAAGCGTCTTTTAATTTCATGGCTGCAGTCACCATCTGCAGTGATTTTGGAGCCCCCCAAAATAAAATCTGACACTGTTTCTACTGTTTCCCCATCTATTTCCCACGAAGTGATGGGACCGGATGCTATGATCTTCGTTTTCTGAATGTTGAGCTTTAAACCAACTTTTTAACTCTCCTCTTTCACTTTCTTCAAGAGGTTTTTTAGTTCCTCTTCACTTTCAAATATCAATAACCTCAGATATGCAGATGACATCACCCTTATGGCAGAAAGTGAAGAGGAACTCTTACTGTTACTATGTAGAAAAAGATTTCTCAACTCTGGCACTATTGGTGTTTTGGTCAGAATAATTCCTTGCTGTGAGGAACTAATTTATTCCTTGTAGGGTGTTAGGCATCCTCCCTGGCCTCTACTCACTTGATGCCAGCAGTCCTCAACACTGAGAATCGAAAATGTCTTCAGACATTACGAAATCTCCTCTGGGGTGGAAGATCATCCTGGCGGAGAACCACTGATGTGGAACTATTGAAGGCTCTGTGATGATGCCTCTCCCTCCATGACTCTAATCACTTTTCAAGGTCCTTAATGAATTTCTGTTTTCAGATTTTTTGGACACTCTTTTGTTTTCCTTTACTTGATCTTTCAGCAGTATGCTAGAAATATAATCAAAACCTCCTTTTCAAAACACTTTTTTTTTTTTCTCTTAGTTTCTGTGATTCTACATTCTCTTGTTTTATCCTAATGCACTGGCTGGTTCTTGCCATCATTTTAATCTAGTCTCAGAGTTTGGTTCCAGTTCCTTCTTAATTTCCCCTGGTAATCTAACCTGGTTTGATGGTCTGAGATATCCCCTCAATTTTTCTATTCCTTAATGCAATTCCAGTCCAGAGATCTAAGATAAAGCTTTGACTACATCACTGCAAACCTGACATTCTCATTGGCTCTCTTACTGGACTTAGCATAACTAAAACCGAACCCACAGTTTTCCATTTTTCATTTCAGTTCAGTTCAGTTCAGTCGCTCAGTCATGTCCAACTCTTTGTGACCCCATGAACCACAGCATACCAGGCCTCCCTGTCCATCACCAATTCCCAGAGTCTACTCAAACTCATGTCCATTGAGTCGGTGATGCCATCCAGCCATCTTATCCTCTGTCATCCCCTTCTCCTTCTGCCCCCAACCCCTACCAGCATCAGGGTCTTTTCCAATGAGTCAACTCTTTGCATGAGGTGGCCAAAGTATTGGAGTTTCAGCTTTAGCATCATTCCTTCCAATGGACACCCAGGACTGATCTCCTTTAGGCTGGACTGGTTGGACCTCCTTGCAGTCCATTTTCAGTATCCTTCAAATTATACAATCCAGGAAACCAGGTGTTAGTCTGGAATCCTTTCTGTCCCCATTTTTCACATTCATTCCATTTGCAAACATTTTTTTCCTTAAGATTCTACTCACTACCTTTCACTTCATCGAGACTATAATAGAGCAACATACCACCATTTCTATGGGAGCATAGCCCTTCTATGTGGCCTCCTTCTATTATAGTCTTTTCCCCCACCAAATCCATTATCCACAGAAAAAATAAAATAGCCATCTTAGATATAAGTAAGATGGCATTACTTCCTTCTCATTTCTTAGGTCTTAGCTCAAATCTCCTCTATTCAAATGTGCCTTTATTAATCATCTTACTCAAACCTATATCATTCAAGTTTTTAGCTCCAAGTCCATTTTTTACTTCCCTCAACACACCTTTAAAAGTTGGATTTTTTGTATTTATTTATGTGTTTGGAGAAGGCAGTAGCAACACACTCCACTACTCTTGCCTAGAGAATCCCAAGGATGGAGGAGCCTGGTAGGCTACAGTCCATGGGGTCACTAAGAGTCAGGCACTACTGAGCAACTTCACTTTCACCTTTCACTTTCCTGCATTGGAGAAGGAAATGGCAACCCACTCCAGTGTTCTTGCCTGGAGAATCCCAGGGACAGGGGAGACTGGTGGGCTGCCATCTATGCGGTTGTACAGAGTCAGACACAACTGAAGCAACTTAGCAGCAGCATTCATGTGTTAGTTTAGTTGATTGTGCCTTTGTTCCACAGAATATAAACTTCATGAGGACAAGATTCTGTTATGTTTATCATATTCCAAGAACCCATCACCAGACCTAACAAACAAAACTCTCTAATGATGCTTTGCATGCATGCTTCAGGCATGGCCAACTCTTTGTGACTCTATGGACTATAGCCCACCAGGCTCCTCTGTCTATGGAATTCTCTGGACAATAATACTTGAGTGGGTTGCCATGACTTCTCCAGGGTATCCTCCTGACCCAGGGATAGAACCTGTGTCTCTTAGTTCTCCTGCATTGGCAGGCAGGTTCTTAACCACTAGGGCCACCTGGGAAGCCCTTATAATGCTTTGGGTATGAATGAATACAGCTTGACTGGTCACCTTAAGATACTATGCAATCTGATCAATAACTTAGTATTATTAATTTCATAATTCTATGTTTTATATGGTCATAAAAGATTTATGTTCAGTAAAATTTTGACAATTGATCACAGCTATTTTAGAACCATTAATTCTAATCAGTATGTATTACTGAGTGCCTGTCTTATTAATCAAAAACAATCAAGCCACAGAATGACAGTAACATAATAGCTGATAGCTTCAGATCTCTTCCAAGGTAATCATAATAAATTATTTTAGTTGTTGATTGATTTGAATAAACTCTGATGGTTTAAAAACTATTCTAGCTAAGCAATTATATTTCAATTTAGTATCAGTTTACATTTTAGTGGTGTCTTAAATTTATAATGGCCTTCCCAGATAGTGGTAAACAACCTGCCTGCCAATGCTGGAGACATAACAGACTCTGATTCGACCCCTGGGTTGGAAAGATCACCTGGAGTGGGGCATGACAACTCACTCTAGTCTTCTTTCTTGGAGAATCCCATGGACAGAGGGAGCCTAGTGGCCTACAGTCCATGGGGTTGCAAAGAGTCACACACGACTGAAGTGACTTAGCATGCATGCATGTAAATTTATAATACTGAAGAAAGAAAAAAAAACAACAAACTATCAATTTTTTCCACTACTCAAATGTCCTAAAACAAGACTTTAAAGATTTTGCTAAAATTTATGTATACACACTTATGTCTGGGTACATTGTTGTTGTTGTTTAGTCGCTAAGTCATGTCTGACTCTTTGCAACCCCATGGACAGTAGCCCTGTAGGCCCTTCTGTCCATGGTATTTCCTAGACCAGATACTGGAAAAGGCTGCCCTTTCCTTCTAGGGGATCTTCCCAACTTGGGGATCAAACCTGTGTCTCATGCATTGGCAGAAGGATTCTTTACTGCTGAAGCACCAGGGGAGCCCATGGTTACATAGGAATACTTATAAATTTATGTATGCATGTGTGTATGTGTGTGAGATGTACACACAGACCCATAGATTGGGTAGGAGATTTATAGCTAGGATTTCAATTAAAAACTGAAACCTATTAAAGAAAACTTAATTGAATATTTTGTTAAAGCTTTTCAGGAAAAATGGTTCTAATCAACTTTTTGAGAAAAAGGTACGAGTATTAATGAATAGAATTATATTTATTCTGAACAATTTCTTTTGCATAATGGGGAATATGCCAAGCATGGTATCTCATATTCACTTCTCAAAACCCGGTAGGTCAAATGAATCATTTGTTTTGCTCAGGAACATTCAGCTCTTTAATGGTAAAATCTAATGTGGATAGTTAAAGTTATTTGCATTTTTCAAGCATTGACCTACTTTATAGTGCTTGCTATCATGTATCTAGCATTTCTTACTAGAAATAATAAATTGCCAGAAAGTATGTACAATTGTTGCATAATGCTATTATATCCTCTTCTGACTACTAAAATTCAAATTCAGAAATCTCATTATGCTTTACATACAGATTGAATCATGTCAGTCTTTTAAGTTTTAAATTATTTAATTTTCTTAAAGGAAAAAAAATCTATCCATTTTGTATAGCTCAGGGGGTTAGAAAATCATAGGCCTTTCTATCTAGAANAATGAACAGAATTTTATTTATTCTGAACAATTTCTTTTGCATAATGGGGAATATGCCAAGCATGGTATCTCATATTCACTTCTCAAAACCCGGTAGGTCAAATGAATCATTTGTTTTGCTCAGGAACATTCAGCTCTTTAATGGTAAAATCTAATGTGGATAGTTAAAGTTATTTGCATTTTTCAAGCATTGACCTACTTTATAGTGCTTGCTATCATGTATCTAGCATTTCTTACTAGAAATAATAAATTGCCAGAAAGTATGTACAATTGTTGCATAATGCTATTATATCCTCTTCTGACTACTAAAATTCAAATTCAGAAATCTCATTATGCTTTACATACAGATTGAATCATGTCAGTCTTTTAAGTTTTAAATTATTTAATTTTCTTAAAGGAAAAAAAATCTATCCATTTTGTATAGCTCAGGGGGTTAGAAAATCATAGGCCTTTCTATCTAGAAATAACTTAGTCTGCATCTGAATTTTAAATTTGCAATCCTAATTACTATGCCAACCATTTTCACTGACTACAGAAGAGAATTCCTTTCATGGTTTCTAAAAAAGATCATGTTAAAAGTTATTTTCCTTTAGAATGGACTTCGGTTAACATTTAGTTGCCTGAGCAATATTTTTCTGATTTCTGATACAATATATTTTGGGCCCTTTCTTGAAATAAAAAAATATTTCAATGTTTTCTGTATCTTTGAATATACCTTCAAGATATCTTGTCATCATGTGGATCACTCCTGCGGCTACAAGTGTGCTGTCATGAAAGGCTCTTTGTGACCCCATGAACTGTAGCCCACCAGGCTTCTCTGTTAAAAGAATTTTCCAGACAAGAATACTGGAGTGGGTTGCCATTTTATACTCCAGAGGATCTTTCCAACCTGCATCTTCTGCATTGGTAGGTGGATTCTTTACTAGTAAGCCNTACAGCTCTTTGTGACCCCATGAACTGTAGCCCACCAGGCTTCTCTGTTAAAATAATTTTCCAGACAAGAATACCGGAGTGGGTTGCCATTTTATACTCCAGAGGATCTTCCCAACCTGCATCTTCTGCATTGGCAGGTGGATTCTTTACTAGTAAGCCACATGGGAAGCCATTGTTAATGCAGTAATAACTAAAATGTCCATAGTTTGACTTGCATATTCTTTCTTTCACCTATTGATTCAGAGATAGAAGTCAATGGACCATATTCAGCTCAGAGAAAAATTTTGTTGCATTTTCTGAGAAGTGGGGAATTCTCAGGTAAGTAGTATTTGTGCCAAAACTTAGAAGATGAAATAGACTGCAGGAAATCACAACCCACTCCAGTATTCTTGCCTGGAAAATTTCATGGACATAGGAGCCTGGTGGGCTACAATCTATGGGATCACTAAGAGTTGGACATGATGAAAAACTAACAATTACTCACACTTCATTAAACTACTGGATGACTATGTGGTTACTGATAAAAGAGTAAGTATCATACATTGCAGGGAAACTCATGGGGGTAAAAATCAATTCTTTATACACAAGATGGATTTCAGAGAAATAAATACAAATTGTCCAAGTAATAACTGGATAAACAAAAATGATGTCATATTTTTTAAAAACCATACATATTTACTATTGGAAAGGACTTTAGAAATTTTCTACTTCAAAACGCTAATTTTCAGATGAATGGAGATGTAGCAAATATTTAAAGTTAAGTCTAAAATTTGTCATGTTTTAGTTGCATGGCCATAGATAAGCCATTTAATCATCCTAGAACACACATTGGTCATTAAATTAAGGTGGTGAGAATGGATTTATTTCATATTTATAATATTGAGATATCATGGTTACAAGGTAGTTTAGGAATCAAAATTAAATAATTACCCTTATCAGTGTAGCCTTAAGGATATATATACACACATGCATACACACACACACACACACACACACACACATATATATATATATATATACACACAAACACATAATGCATTGATAAGAATTTATGTGGAATGCTGGGAGGGATTGGGGGCATGAGGAGAAGGGGACGACCGAGGATGAGATGGCTGGATGGCATCACTGACTCGATGGACGCGAGTATGAGTGAACTCTGGGAGTTGGTGATGGACAGGGATGCCTGGCGTGCTGCGAATCATGGGGTTGCAAAGAGTCGGACACATCTGAGCAACTGAACTGAACTGAATGATTTAGAACATGGTGCCAAAACTCAAGCATGACATTTAGTTAGTTATAATGGGATTTTAGAAAATCTACCATTCTACTATTCACTTTTCTTCCTAGTGAATACTGTTAGTCATGGGTAGGTCTAATAATAGAGAGAGAAACAAACAAATGGAAAGAATCAAATAGATTCCATGATACATCTAATTACTACTAATAAAATAATAATGAAGCTTCAAATCCTTTTAGAAAAAGGCTAATAATTAACTTTGCACTGATGGTGAAAGACACTGTACCACATTAATACAATTAAAAAAATGTAAAATATATACAGGTTAAAATTTACAAATATACAAATAAAATTTATACATTTATGTTCTTGACTATATAAGAATAAAAAATTAACTGTCAAGTAAGTTTCACTCCTGAATTACAATAAATAGTGACTGAAGGTTAGTGGTTATACTAATTTTTTTTTTTTAAACAACCAGTCGCTCAGTCCTGTCTGACTCTTTGCGACCCTGTGGACTGTAGCATATCAGTCTCCTCTCTCCATGGGATTCTCCAGGCAAGAATATTGGAGTTGGTTGTCATTTTCTTCTCCAGGGGATCTGCCCGACCCAAAGATTGAACCTTGGTCTCCCACATTGCAGGCAGACACTTTAACCTCTGAGCAACCAGAGAAGCTAAAGAATGCTCAAAATACCACACAATTGCACTCATCTCACATGTCAGTAAAGGAATGCTCAAAATTCTTCAAGATAGGCTTCAGCAATACTTGAACCATGAACATCCAGCTGTTCAAGCTGATTTGAGAAAAGGCAGAGGAACCAGAGATCAAATTGCCAGTATCTGCTGGATCATCAAAAGAGCAAAGGAAAACATCTATTTCTGCTTTATTGACNCGAGTATGAGTGAACTCTGGGAGTTGGTGATGGACAGGGATGCCTGGCGTGCTGCGAATCATGGGGTTGCAAAGAGTCGGACACATCTGAGCAACTGAACTGAACTGAATGATTTAGAACATGGTGCCAAAACTCAAGCATGACATTTAGTTAGTTATAATGGGATTTTAGAAAATCTACCATTCTACTATTCACTTTTCTTCCTAGTGAATACTGTTAGTCATGGGTAGGTCTAATAATAGAGAGAGAAACAAACAAATGGAAACAAACAAATAGATTCCATGATACATCTAATTACTACTAATAAAATAATAATGAAGCTTCAAATCCTTTTAGAAAAAGGCTAATAATTAACTTTGCACTGATGGTGAAAGACACTGTACCACATTAATACAATTAAAAAAATGTAAAATATATACAGGTTAAAATTTACAAATATACAAATAAAATTTATACATTTATGTTCTTGACTATATAAGAATAAAAAATTAACTGTCAAGTAAGTTTCACTCCTGAATTACAATAAATAGTGACTGAAGGTTAGTGGTTATACTAATTTTTTTTTTTTAAACAACCAGTCGCTCAGTCCTGTCTGACTCTTTGCGACCCTGTGGACTGTAGCATATCAGTCTCCTCTCTCCATGGGATTCTCCAGGCAAGAATATTGGAGTTGGTTGTCATTTTCTTCTCCAGGGGATCTGCCCGACCCAAAGATTGAACCTTGGTCTCCCACATTGCAGGCAGACACTTTAACCTCTGAGCAACCAGAGAAGCTAAAGAATGCTCAAAATACCACACAATTGCACTCATCTCACATGTCAGTAAAGGAATGCTCAAAATTCTTCAAGATAGGCTTCAGCAATACTTGAACCATGAACATCCAGCTGTTCAAGCTGATTTGAGAAAAGGCAGAGGAACCAGAGATCAAATTGCCAGTATCTGCTGGATCATCAAAAGAGCAAAGGAAAACATCTATTTCTGCTTTATTGACTATGCCAAAAACTTTGACTGTGTGGATGACAATAAACTGGAAAATTCTGAAAGAGATGAGAATACTGGACCACTTATCCTGCCTCTTGAGAAACCTGTATGCAGGTCAGGAAGCAAGAGTTAGAACTGGACATGGAACAACAGACTGGTTTCAAATAGGAAAAGGAGCACATCAAGGCTGTATATTGTCATCCTGCTTATTTGACTTATATGCAGAGTACATCATGAGAAACACTTGGCTGGAGGAAGCACAAGCTGGAATCAAGATTGCCAGGAGAAATATCAATAATCTCAGATATGCATATGACACCACTCTTAGGGCAGAAAGTGTGTAAGAACTAAATAGCCTCTTGATGGAAGTGAAGGAGAAGAGTGAAAAAGTTGGTTTAAAACTCAACATTCAGAAAACTAAGATCATAGCATCGGGTCCTATCACTTCATGGCAATGGAAGGGGAAACAGTGCTGACTGTATTTTTCTGGGCTCCAAAATCACTGCAGATGGTGACTGCAGCCATGAAATTAAATTACTCCTTGGAAGGAAAGTTATGACCACTTAGACAGCATATTAAAAAGCAGACACATAACTTTATCAACAAAGGCCTGGCTAGTCAGGGCTATGGTTTTTCCAGTGGTCATGTATGGATGTGAGAGTTGGACTATAAAGAAAGCTGAGCGCTGAAGAATTAATGCTTTTGAACTGTGGTGCTGGAGAAGACTCTTGAGAGTCCCTTGGACTGCAAGGAGATCCAACCAGCTGACTGGTGAGTCAGCTCATGCTGGAAGTTTGAGGGCAGGAGGAGATTGGGACGACAAAGGATGAGATGGTTGGATAGCATCACCAACTCAAAGGACATGGGTTTGGGTGGACTCTGGAAGTTGGTGATGGACAGAGAGGCTTGGCATGCTGGAGTTCATGGGGTTGCAAAGAGTTGGACATGACTGAGTGACTGAACTGAACTGAATCTAGAGGTTACTGATTGTGTCGTTTATCCATCTATCCAAGGACAAATATAAACAATTATCAAATCATTTTCACTGGTAGTTATATACAAAATAAAAATATTTTTTAGCAACTATCAAATTTGGACAAGAGTAATTTGCAATTAATTTTTAATGTGAGACTATTCATTGTAGGGAAGAACATTTTGTCAATTATCATCAACATCACTGTCATCGTCAACTCATCACTGTCATTATTTCATTCTGTTAATCCACACATTGTACAGGAGGTGGTGATCAAGACCATGCCCAAAAAAAGAAATGCAGAAAGGCAAAATGGTTGTCTGAGGAGGCCTTATAAATAACTGAGAAAATAAGAGATGCTAAAGGCAAAGGAGGAAAGGAAAGATATATCCATTTGAATGCAGAGTTGCAAAGAATAGAAAGGAGAGATAAGAAAGCCTTCCTCAGCGATCAATATAAAGAAATAGAGGAAAACAAAAGGATGGGAAAGACTAGAAATCTCTTCAAGAAAATTAGAGATATCAAGGGAATATATCATGCAAAGATAGACACAATAAAGGACAGAAATGTTACGGACGTAACAGAAGCAGAAGATATTAAGAGGTGGCAAAAATATACCAAAGAACTATACAAAGAAGATCTTCATGACCCAGATAACCATGATGCTGTGATCACTCACCTAGAGCCAGATATCTTGGAATGCAAAGTCAAGTGGGCCTTAAGAAGCTTCACTACGAACAAAGCTAGTGGAGATGATGGAATTCCAGTTGAGCTATATCAAATCTTAAAAGATGATGCTATGAAAGTGTTGCACTCAATATACCAGCTAATTTGGAAAACTTACCAGTGGCCACAGGACTAGAAAAGATCAGATTTTATTCCAATCCCAAAGAAAGACAATGTCAAAGAATGTTCAAACTACTGCTCAATTGCACTCATCTCACACGCCAGCAAAATAAAGCTCAAAATTCTTCAAGTCAGGCTTCAACCATGAGTTTCCAGATATTCAAGCTGGATTTAGAAAAGGCAGAGGGACAAGAGATCAAATTGCCAACATCCACTGGATCATTAAAAAAGCAAGAGAGTTTCAGAAAAACATCTATCTACTTCTCCTTTATTAACTATGCCAAAGCCTGTGACTGTGTGGATCACATTAAAGTATGGAAAGTTCTGAAAGAGATGGGAATGCCAGACCACCTGACCTGCCTCTTGAGAAATCTGTATGCAGGTCAAAAAGCAACATTTAGAACTGGACATGGAACAACAGACTGGTTCCAAATCAGGAAAGGAGTATGTCAAAGCTGTATACTGTCACCTTGCTTATTTAACTTATATGCAGAGTCCATCATGAGAAATGCTGGACTGGAAGAAACACAAGCTGGTATCAAGATTGCCAGGAGGAATGTCAAAAACCTCAGATATGCAGACAACCCTACCCTTATGGCAGAAAGTGAAGAAGAACTAAAGAGCCTCTTGACTTAAGTGAAAGACGAGAGTGAAAAAGTTGGCTTAAAACTCAACATTCAGAATACAAAGATCATGGCATCTGGTCCTGTCACTTCATGGCAAATGAAAACAGTGACAGGCTGTATATTTTTGAGCTTCAAAATCACTGCAGATGGTGACTGTAGCCATGAAATTAAGACACTTGCTCCTTGGAAGAAAAACTTGCAACCTAGGCAGCATATTAAAAAGCAGAGATATTAGTTTGCCAGCTAAGGTCCATCCAGTAGAGTTGGACTATAAAGAAATTGAGTACCAAAGAAGTGATGCTTTTGAACCGTGATGTTGGAGAAGACTCTTGAGAGTCCTTTGAACTGCAAAGAGATCTAACCAGTCCATCCTAAAGGAGATCAGTCATGAATATTCATTGGAAGTACTGATACTGAAGATGAAACTCCAACACTTTGGCCACCTGATTCGAAGAACTGACTCATTAGAAAAACGCTGATGCTAGGGAAGACTGAAGGTGGGAGAAGAAAGAGATCTCAGAGGCTGAGATGGTTGAATAGCATCACTGACTTGATAGACAGGAGTTTAAGAAACCTCCTGGAGTAGGTGATAGACAGGGAAGCCTGGTGTACTGCAGTCCAAGGGGCTGCAAAGAGTTGGACAGGACTGAATGACTGAACTGAACTGAAATCTGTACAGTGCTTATTATGTGCCAAGAACTATTAATACTAATGTACAGTATGTATGGGTGTGTGTATCTGTGTATTCCTCCCTAGAAACCTTATTAAATGATGAAGATAGAGAAACTACGAGGCTGGTAGAGAATAGGAACATGATTAAGCCCTGGGTAATATAACTTCATAATAATTCATTATCACTTCATTAATACATAAAATTATGCCACAGGACTAATGTTTTTGCAAAGCAAACTTCTATTTTAGAGAAAGAAAGCTAAATGTAATCAAGACTGAGTCAGTCTTTCATTCTAATAGGCAGATTATATGTGGGTGATGGAGAGTAGAGTGATCCAGTGAAAGTTTTGGCTTTATCCTCGACTAACACTTAATAGACCTACGTGTTAGTCATTTAGTCATGTCAGACTCTTTGCAACCCCACAGGCTGTAGCCAGCCAGGCTCCTCTGGCCATGGGATTTTCCTGGTAAGAATACTGGAATGTGTAGCCATTCCCTGCTCCAGGGTATCTTCCCAACTCATGGATCGAACCTGGGGTTCCTACATTACGGGCAGATTATTTACCATCTGAGGCACCAGAGAAGCTGCCTTATAACACTGGGTTTGTAGGAGTAGGAGTTAAAGAGATCACTCTGATATGGATGCATTTTTACTCACAGTTAATCTGACCTGAATTTAAGAGCCAATAATATAGCTTCTTTTAAAACCAGCTTATTGTCACCTACTACTAATAAAAAATAGTGTTTCAGATTTACATCAAATGATATTTATGGAGTTCAACTCTATGGTAGATACCATACTTTTTAGTTGTATGGGAATGGGCTAGAGCTCTATCCAAAAAGGTACTTTATCTGTTATTGTTTCCAGGTTACCTCAAAACATAAAATCCACAATAAATTGGCATGCCCTAAAACAAAAAAGATAACCTAAAACTATAACTATAAACAAATGTTTTAGCTTATTTTTTTCTAAAAGAATAACCATGATAATCAATGTGTCTGTCATATACCAGCAAACAACATTGCTCTATTTTGGATGTTCTCTGAAATATTAGGAGTCAGAAGATATGATTACACTATTGAATTGATCTCTTTCCTTAGAAGAGAAACGGATTTCTGATATTGTTAAAAATGAAACAATTTACCCTGTATATTTTTGAGTTGATTTTCTAATGTAAAAATTAAGTGATAGTTTCCAATATTATCTTGTGATAAAAAACCTCAAGTTCATAATATATTAAATACTATAAAATATTAAAAGTTTTATAAATTTTAGGTACTATTAATTTCCAGTCTTATATAACTACAGAAAATATATTAAAGAAAAACATAATATCATGCAATTAAAATGAAGTATATCCAGCTATGAGAATAAATGAGTAGGGATATTTTTACTTCTATATAAGGAGAATATTGGGAGGAATCATTGATTAATTAACTCATAATCAGATATTGTGATTGACAAATTATTTTTTAAAAACAGGAAAAAAAACAGGGGGAGGCATGAGCCATGAGCCTTCAAATATTCAATTATATTTACTTACAATCAAGCCACTCTTTGCTTGCCTTTTTTCTCTGCCGTGGATCCTTTTGTAGAAAATTCCGCCTGGATTAAACTGAGTACTCCAAATAATCATATCTCTCTGATAATATACATCCATCCCTGTTATTCTTGAATTATGTTCAATATGAGAAATTTGTTGATGATCGCCACTGTAGTTGAATGGATATATAAAACCCAGGATATCAGTGTCATTAGCAATGTAGAGAACTTGATCTTCAGAGCCTGGAGATTATTATAATAAAATACAAAAATAAAGTAAATTTCAACTAATGTAAAAGCAACAAATGTACTTTTAAATTATCTTGAATTGTTATTCTTAACACAGTTTCTTGCTCCATAAAATTAAATCAGCTTTATACCATCATTTAGTCTTCATGACTTATGTATAAAACTCACTTAAGTAACATTTCTAAGAGTTATTAATATAGGTTTTCTTCAGTCAAAGCTTACCTTGTGGCTAGAAA
>SJYW01048549.1:109632-130625 GCA_006410735.1 Raphicerus campestris
TGGATCCTTTTGTAGAAAATTCCGCCTGGATTAAACTGAGTACTCCAAATAATCATATCTCTCTGATAATATACATCCATCCCTGTTATTCTTGAATTATGTTCAATATGAGAAATTTGTTGATGATCGCCACTGTAGTTGAATGGATATATAAAACCCAGGATATCAGTGTCATTAGCAATGTAGAGAACTTGATCTTCAGAGCCTGGAGATTATTATAATAAAATACAAAAATAAAGTAAATTTCAACTAATGTAAAAGCAACAAATGTACTTTTAAATTATCTTGAATTGTTATTCTTAACACAGTTTCTTGCTCCATAAAATTAAATCAGCTTTATACCATCATTTAGTCTTCATGACTTATGTATAAAACTCACTTAAGTAACATTTCTAAGAGTTATTAATATAGGTTTTCTTCAGTCAAAGCTTACCTCTGTNATTGTTATTCTTAACACAGTTTCTTGCTCCATAAAATTAAACCAGCTTTATACCATCATTTAGTCTTCATGACTTATGTATAGAACTCACTTAAGTAACATTTCTAAGAGTTATTAATATAGGTTTTCTTCAGTCAAAGCTTACCTTGTGGCTAGAAACTTTTACTAGATAACCTTTTTATGAAGAGGGATTTATGTTCGGTAGGTCACAATATGTTTCAATGGTTTGCATCTGAACATTCAGATACCATATTTTGTACTCCTGAGCCTCAGGTATTTCTGAGTGCTTAGTTTATGCACCTCAGTGACCATTACCTTTGGCTAACAAATAAAAAATTATGAGATGAAGAGTCTTCTTCTAATATTCATATATCTCAACTGTTCTCTTAATTTATGATACAAAGATATCAGCATTTATTGCCATAATCTCAATATTGACTAGAATCTTGCTAACTGGAATCATGTAGCCTGAAGTTTCGACACCTACAATATATGTCATTTATGTACATAGATAAGAAAACCCTGAAAATATTAATGAAACCATAAGGAAAAACTGACTTCCAAATTTAAAAAATCCAAAAAACAATAACTAATACACAAGTTGTAGTTCAACTCTATAGGCTCAACAGCTCTCCCTTAGCAGATGTTTACCATGTGATAGGAGCTGCATCAAGTCTTTGACAATTTATCTCCTCTTACAACAACATGGAAAGTAAGGATTTGGTCTCCCATTTTACAGATGAAGAACTGAGGCTCTGAGAGTTTAATAACTTCCCTGAGTCCAAACAATCAGAGGAGAGTCTAACTCCATAGCCATCCTTGCTTGATTCACTATATCAGGTTGTTTTCCTCTTCTAGTAACTGTCTTATTAATATTGTTAATTATGCCCTGTAGTTAACAACATTTAAATTATAATATTATTTAGTAAAAACATAAGTGCATTAAAATCCACATTGAAGAAAGCCTGTCATTTAATTTTTAAAAAGTGATATTCTTAAGTAGAGGAGGTCTAGATTTTAAAACATAATTTTATTTTAAAACCTTTACATTCTTATTCAAAATTCCATTCTCCTTATAATGCTAACCTTTAATTTAACCTGTTATTTTTATCCCAGTGGTACAATATTTCCTTCAGTATACTGAGAGCAGGCCATAAAGGAAGGCATTTCATATTCTATCACACTGGCTTTTGAAGTTCTTCCCCCTTCTGACAAATCGTTTCAAAGACAAATGTGATTTTAATAGTAGCCAAGTATTTGACAGTCATGTCTATAAATCTTCCCAGATTAATTAAAAATGATAATAAACAAATTGGCCAAATTTACCAGTCTATAAAAGGAATTTATTTTAAATTTTCAGGCATTAAGCCATTGCTAAAATGCAATATGAAACATTTTTCCCCATAAGATGTTTATGCAGAAATTATAATAGCATTTAAAATCATGATTATTTATCTTTACCTTTTGCTATGCAGGTGTTATTTCTTTCTTGAAAATTCTGGTGACACACACATTTATATGATCCTTCTATATTTATACATTGGTGGGAACATGTGCCAAACACCAAACATTCATTAAGGTCTAGAAAAGAAGAGCTCAAAATAGTATCATCATATCCCCAATTAGTATTTTCATTCTTTCCTCATTTCAACAAATAAAAATTTATTTTGTGTGCTTCAACTTCTTATTTCTATGTTTTTCATTGTCTTTTCAAACTCTTACATTGCTTTGTGATATTTTCTGGCCCTATCATATTTTTTTCTCAATATTTTCCCTATAATGACTTATCACTTGTGCATTGCTTGCTAATCCACTTAACATATTGAAATATCCATTTCAAACTTCCTGAATATTTTCATTGACTCAAATAAACATGTGTTGGTGTTTCTGATTGCCTACCTCCATACATTTGTACACGTCATATGCTATTCTTTTGTCCTATAATACGCATGCTCATTTTACACAGTGAATTTCTACTTAACTCTCAAGATTCACCTGAAGTGAAGCCTTCCTTTCTTTTCATCAATCAATGGTAAAGATTATCCATATCATAGATTCTCCACTCTTTGCNTAAAACATAATTTTATTTTAAAACCTTTACATTCTTATTCAAAATTCCATTCTCCTTATAATGCTAACCTTTAATTTAACCTGTTATTTTTATCCCAGTGGTACAATATTTCCTTCAGTATACTGAGAGCAGGCCATAAAGGAAGGCATTTCATATTCTATCACACTGGCTTTTGAAGTTCTTCCCCCTTCTGACAAATCGTTTCAAAGACAAATGTGATTTTAATAGTAGCCAAGTATTTGACAGTCATGTCTATAAATCTTCCCAGATTAATTAAAAATGATAATAAACAAATTGGCCAAATTTACCAGTCTATAAAAGGAATTTATTTTAAATTTTCAGGCATTAAGCCATTGCTAAAATGCAATATGAAACATTTTTCCCCATAAGATGTTTATGCAGAAATTATAATAGCATTTAAAATCATGATTATTTATCTTTACCTTTTGCTATGCAGGTGTTATTTCTTTCTTGAAAATTCTGGTGACACACACATTTATATGATCCTTCTATATTTATACATTGGTGGGAACATGTGCCAAACACCAAACATTCATTAAGGTCTAGAAAAGAAGAGCTCAAAATAGTATCATCATATCCCCAATTAGTATTTTCATTCTTTCCTCATTTCAACAAATAAAAATTTATTTTGTGTGCTTCAACTTCTTATTTCTATGTTTTTCATTGTCTTTTCAAACTCTTACATTGCTTTGTGATATTTTCTGGCCCTATCATATTTTTTTCTCAATATTTTCCCTATAATGACTCATCACTTGTGCATTGCTTGCTAATCCACTTAACATATTGAAATATCCATTTCAAACTTCCTGAATATTTTCATTGACTCAAATAAACATGTGTTGGTGTTTCTGATTGCCTACCTCCATACATTTGTACACGTCATATGCTATTCTTTTGTCCTATAATACGCATGCTCATTTTACACAGTGAATTTCTACTTAACTCTCAAGATTCACCTGAAGTGAAGCCTTCCTTTCTTTTCATCAATCAATGGTAAAGATTATCCATATCATAGATTCTCCACTCTTTGCAACCTTGGGATTTCTTTCCTATGCCATTCTCACACTATATTTCATATATATGGTAACATATTCATATTCCTTACTTGACTGAAGTCATAAATCAGTATTTATTTTAATTGCCAACATTTTGGACAATTCATGACAAAGAATTAAGATATAGATAATATACTTTGGCTTCATAATAGAAAGTGACAATGTAATAAGATGGGTCAACTGAATAAAAAAGGAAACAAACGATAAAAATCCCTAATACTTGTATAAAAATGAATATATATAAATTATAAATAATAAATAAATCTTAGGCAACAGTCAATGGCTTAGCACATGCTCCAAAGTTTAAAATTGTAAGGTGATTCTGGTGAATCACTTAATTTCTTTTTCTTTAAGTCTACTTCTGCTTTCAAACAGCATAATTCCTCCGCCCCCTCAATCAATTATAGTTGCCCTAATAAATCTGTGAGATAAATCCTTCTCTTGAATCAGAGGAATTTAAGGATAAGCACAGCGGTAGTAATTATGTCTTGTTTAGCACTCAGCAGAGCTTTAAAACCTCAGTTGTAGAGATAAGGACTTTCCCAGTGACATCTGTAAATGACAGTGCCAAGGCTTAAACTCAGACTTCCTGATTCTCAGGTCTCTACTATGACACTTTGCCCAAGGTGAACCCAAGCACTCTCAGGAGTGCAATTCTGCATTTATTTGCAATACAGGGTAAAGAGATAAAACTATTTACTTGTTAACAAATGGTATACCAGGGATAACTAAAATACATAGTATCAGTTCTCAGTCATCAAAAAAGTATTACAATAAGGAGTTGTGCACTGATAATACGGGGAAGAACGTTTGATGGCATGCTGTTAAAAGAATCCCCTTGACGTGTCACATTGCAAGGATTCCCCACTGCTCTGAGACTTCAAAACCAGTCTGAGTCATACAAATAAATGTTTTCTAAATTTTTATTGTATTATTGCAATAAATCTTTTAACAGTTAAAAAGGTTTTACAATATTTTTTTGTTTTGGCATCTGTAACTTTGAACAGGGAGTCATTTGTTACTATGGTTTCTCTTTGAGAAGAAATCAAAATAAGCAAAAATCTGCATGATTGGATAAAACTTTTATTTCCCTCACATGGCCCTGTATTGGCCAGAGTCACCATTTTCTCCTCATCTCCATAACCAGACAATGTCGAGAGCTTTTGAAGACAATGGACAATTCTCACACATGTCTAGTACCTAGAATAGTGCCTGTCATACAACCACTATTAATCTATTTCTTTTTCTTGATTATTGCTATCTCAAATTTTTCTTCCCTTTAGGTATTTTATTCAAAGCACTTTGGCTTTAAAATCAAATAGTGACTTCTTGTGCTTTTTTCAGCTACCTATATTAAGGACACAAAAATTTTAATTCCTTGGATTACAAATCAAGGTAGTCTCTCTCCCCTTATCCATAGCAAGTCAAATTGCTTTTGTCTACTATCAAAACTTCATTTACTACATGAAGATACAAATTTTATTAGAGTTCTGAAGTTACTCATTTACACAACAAAAATACTGGACTCATGGTGATTTAAAATGAATGTAGGTTGCAGGTCATATTTGCCATGGCATGTTACTAAAAATGAAGAAAATTTCAAGAATACATTTTCTAAATGTAGTATATACAGGAAACAGAGCCCACTATTCAAAAATAAGCATTTGAAATTGTTATATGAAAGCAAAACCTTGAACAGGTTTAAGTGTGTGTTTTGACATAAAGTGTCTAGGAATGAAGAAATAATCTAGTTTTGAGAAATAATTCACTTTTTTATTAAAATAGAGTTGCCAGTTTTCAGTGTTCCCTGTTAATAAAGAGATAAAATGTAATAAATAATTCAAACACGTATACAACTTAAATGTACAAATGTAACATATAAATAGACATATATGACATATATATGACACACCTACAAGTATTTCCTTTGTGGATGAGTGCAATTAATTTTTAAAATTCCATTTTGATTGACACAATGTAAAATCACTTTTATTTACCCGAGATTAACACAAGGTGACAATAGAGAAGAAAGCATATAGGTGAAAACATTTTATAACTTGAATTTGCCCTGGATAAACCAGATTTAGACACTTGAGGTTTGGCTCTAATTATAGTACCGATTTTAGTGGAGAAACTGGCAGAAAGTACATTTAGGTCTGTATTTCATGGTAGTAAATTCCTAGTATAAATTATATTTAGATGCAGCTTACTGTGAGATTCCTGCTCCCCTGGATGCTCAATTTTTAAATGATCACAAGTAAGTTGTCAGAGATTTATTTAAATCCTGTCTTTGAATTTTAGGAGACACTCTTGATAATAATATAAAGCACTGTTTAGGACTTTGTGTTAGGATAAAACCCCACCATTTTCTAAAAGCAAATTACCACAACTTAAGAGAAATGGGTCATCATAAACATATTCTTTCATGAAATGCTGCTAATTCTTCAATAATTTCTGAACAAGTAATTTTGTTATTTGCATTTCAAAACAGAATTGTAGCAATACAATTGAAATTCCTGCAGGTCTGAATCTGCTATAGAAAAAGCTTTATAAGCCTCAGTAACAGTTAGCTTAACAATACAAATAAACAGGCTCTTGACCCCAGGGACTTTCACTCTCCTAAGTAAAATGGTATCCCACAGATATGTACCATTTGGATGAAAATCAGTCCTCTGTCATCTCACAGTTTCGCAGCCCTGGGAGTCTTTCATAACCTAAAGACTTAAGAGCAAGCTGCTGAGGAAATGTACTATACCTTCACACTGTCTGTTTTTCATGTTCCTCTGAAATCCAGGCTTACAGCGGCAGAAAACAGATGTTTTTATTTGATTACAATATGCATCATCTCCACATGGATTCACATTATCTTCACAGGTATACTCACTGGGAGCTAGGATTTAAAAATATGATCAAAACTAATATAATTCTAATACCTGAAGTGGAAGTTTACTATTTTTCTTAATTTAAAATTACACTTATTGAAACCCTTATTATTCCATAGATTATTCTTTTTTGAATTTATAAGGCCATGATCTTCTTTCCATATAAGCATTCATTTCTTATAGAGGAAAAGAAGCCAATAAGAACCAAAATCATTTACGCTGAATATAGTTTAGACCAAGCTACCAGCAGCTGATATTTATAGCTGTTATTAAGCTATACTATTTTCCAAAAGGAATTCACGTCAATGGTTCTAATGACAGGTTATCTTTACCATGATATCATTTTAATGTATGAGAATCACATTCTTCTCTAAGAATGTAAACATTTCCTAGAAGCTACCTGGAGATGTAGGCATCTATTGTTAACTTAAGCTTAGTATTCAGGAACTCAGTTAAGAGTGCTACCATGTTACTCAAGCAAGAGGTTAAATCATCAGTTCTTAAACATATACAGGGAGCAGCTTTTGAGTGTGTATTATGCCCCAATGGACATGGGTTACAATACAATTTAGGACAGATATGTGTTATTTGCAGTTTCTAGCAGGGTGTTTTCAACTTCATTGCTTTATCTGCAATTCAGGAAAACATTTTAAAGTACAAATAAAGGAGACGGAATGTTATGGGGTAACACTGAATGATCTATATTCTACTTAAGCAAATTCAATTACTGAGAAATATGAGAACTTTAATTATAAGAATTATAACTATTACTAAATCCCACTGATTCTTGGATATTTTGCAATTAATTAAGCTGTGCATGTACACTCAGTCATGTCTGACTCTTTGCAACCCCATGAACTATAGCCCACCAGGGTCCTCTATCCCTGGGNTTTGCATTTCAAAACAGAATTGTAGCAATACAATTGAAATTCCTGCAGGTCTGAATCTGCTATAGAAAAGGCTTTATAAGCCTCAGTAACAGTTAGCTTAACAATACAAATAAACAGGCTCTTGACCCCAGGGACTTTCACTCTCCTAAGTAAAATGGTATCCCACAGATATGTACCATTTGGATGAAAATCAGTCCTCTGTCATCTCACAGTTTCGCAGCCCTGGGAGTCTTTCATAACCTAAAGACTTAAGAGCAAGCTGCTGAGGAAATGTACTATACCTTCACACTGTCTGTTTTTCATGTTCCTCTGAAATCCAGGCTTACAGCGGCAGAAAACAGATGTTTTTATTTGATTACAATATGCATCATCTCCACATGGATTCACATTATCTTCACAGGTATACTCACTGGGAGCTAGGATTTAAAAATATGATCAAAACTAATATAATTCTAATACCTGAAGTGGAAGTTTACTATTTTTCTTAATTTAAAATTACACTTATTGAAACCCTTATTATTCCATAGATTATTCTTTTTTGAATTTATAAGGCCATGATCTTCTTTCCATATAAGCATTCATTTCTTATAGAGGAAAAGAAGCCAATAAGAACCAAAATCATTTACGCTGAATATAGTTTAGACCAAGCTACCAGCAGCTGATATTTATAGCTGTTATTAAGCTATACTATTTTCCAAAAGGAATTCACGTCAATGGTTCTAATGACAGGTTATCTTTACCATGATATCATTTTAATGTATGAGAATCACATTCTTCTCTAAGAATGTAAACATTTCCTAGAAGCTACCTGGAGATGTAGGCATCTATTGTTAACTTAAGCTTAGTATTCAGGAACTCAGTTAAGAGTGCTACCATGTTACTCAAGCAAGAGGTTAAATCATCAGTTCTTAAACATATACAGGGAGCAGCTTTTGAGTGTGTATTATGCCCCAATGGACATGGGTTACAATACAATTTAGGACAGATATGTGTTATTTGCAGTTTCTAGCAGGGTGTTTTCAACTTCATTGCTTTATCTGCAATTCAGGAAAACATTTTAAAGTACAAATAAAGGAGACGGAATGTTATGGGGTAACACTGAATGATCTATATTCTACTTAAGCAAATTCAATTACTGAGAAATATGAGAACTTTAATTATAAGAATTATAACTATTACTAAATCCCACTGATTCTTGGATATTTTGCAATTAATTAAGCTGTGCATGTACACTCAGTCATGTCTGACTCTTTGCAACCCCATGAACTATAGCCCACCAGGGTCCTCTATCCCTGGGATCATCCAGGCAAGAATACTGGAGTGGGCTGCCATTTCCTTCTTCAGGGAATTTTCCTGACCCAAGGATTGAATCTGCAAGTCTTGCATCTCCTGTTTTCGCAGGCTTTACCAGCTGAGGGTTCTTTACCAGTTGAGACGCCAGTAAAGCTCCGTTAATGAAGATACACCAGTGTAATTATACCATGACTGAGATATATATGGCCATATCCTGGTGGATACTGCTTCATCAACCAGTGGAGAACAACTTACATACAAATGAGAAAAAATAAAAGACTCAAGAGCTGGAACTCTTTTGTAACTTTTACAAGCAATCAGAATTTAGGGTCACAAGCTTAATTATTTTTCTCAATATGAAAAATCAGATCTCAAACATGAAACACAAAATTATTAATAATAAAGATCTCATGACTCAAGTATCATAACACTCTAATAATAAAATAATAATATCTTCTTTGAGAATGACTCAGCAATGGAGTGAGTTTTTAAAGCACTGAATATATTATTACGATATTTTTCATCATTCAACCTAATATAACCATAAAATTCAAAAACTACTATATTTATATTTTGTAAAATAATAAAGAATATAGATTTCTTTGCTGATATCACAGTCTGTATTCAGATACTGAGTTTCCAGCTTCAGCTTTAACAGCTGAAGGCAAAATCAGCCTTGCCTACCTCATACTTTTTATTATTAATTTAAGTGATATTCTAAGGTGACTTTGGCAAAGGCTTTCTTTAAAAAAAGTATTACTTAAGCATGTTTTGCAGAGCAATCTTTTCTCACAGCAATAAAGAAAATTTTAGGCATGTTGAAGCAGAAATTAAACTTGCATGTTGCTGCACTTTAACAGGAAACAAACTCACTTATTCTGCAGCCTTGTTCATCTGAACCATCTCCACAGTCATCAAGTTGGTCACACTGGAGATCCATGGGGATACATTTTTTATTACTGCAAGCAAACTCATCTTTTTTACAAGGTCTTGCTTTATATGTAAGCTTACCTATAGAGTTATTTAAAAAGAATGATCAGTGTTTCACAGAATCAAAACAAATTTACTGAGTCTATAACAGTTTTAAGATTTTTACTAAATGCTATGAAAAACATGGATCCATAATCCTTTATTTGAAGCTCTTGGGGCTAAATGAAAAAAATTTCTGAAATTTTTGAACCTTAGAAAAATAACACTATATTTGCCCTATAGTAAATAATTATATTTCCATGTGAAAATGTTTTAATATTTACCAAAAATGAGATCCTTTTTTAAAGTAATATACACTACCTCAGGTCAGGTCAAGTCAGGTTCTGTCACCAAATGATTTTGCTGAATATTTCAGTAAGGCATTTAGGTTTTTGAATTTTAATTTCTGAATTGTGTAAAGGGGAATGTGTACACACATACACAATCTATATAAACATCCCCACCCCAAGAAGTTGTTTTAACAGAATATTTTAAACCTTTATGTTGTTTCTCTCATGCAGTACTTTCTGGAATAAAATACCTATAACCAGTAAAGACTCACAGACTTGGAGATATTCAGCTACACTGCTCTATTATGCATATGAAATGTTAGTAGATTATCCTCACATACTGTCAGAAAATCAAGTGCCTGATAATCTACCATCAGACATGCCACATGAAAATATTTTTTTTTAATTTCTTGAGCCCTAATCATTGTATTATCTGTAGCTCACATGGAATCAATTATTTTGCACTAAATGGATTTACCACCACAGGGCTCTTCATCTGAGTTGTCCCCACAGTCATCGATCCCGTTGCACATTTGCTCAGGCTGCAGGCATATTCTGTTATTTCTGCATCTGTGAGGTCTTGTGGGTGGGCAAAGAAATTTGTCTGAAAAGAAGAAAAAAAGCAGCTTCTTTGGGTACACTAACTTACGAAAATCCATCTTTCTTTTGTCGTCTTTTTATTTTCTTCCTTTTCAAATCCATGATCTAGCTTTTCGGAATATCTCTTATTGTGGAAATTGCTTACATGTAGCTATTAGAAAAATGTGTGATAATAGAAGTTATGATCCAAGTTATTTATATTAATTACAGAAGAGAGTGCACAGCTGAAATGTTGAATGAAGTAAGAAAAAGAGTCAAACTTCATGGTCTTATTTACAAATGCCTTAGCTGAGCTTCTCTAGTGTACCAAATTAATTTATGCCCACGTTTTATACAACATGGCAGGAACAGTTTTCTGAAAGAGCAATTTCACACAGAATAGAGCTTGAGCAAGCATATGTTACAGATCCAAAACTGAAAATAGGTCATTCAGAAAAAAAAAATAAATAAAATCCCAATATCACTACAGCTGCGTTTCTCAGTCTCTGTCTNATTTAAGTGATATTCTAAGGTGACTTTGGCAAAGGCTTTCTTTAAAAAAAGTATTACTTAAGCATGTTTTGCAGAGCAATCTTTTCTCACAGCAATAAAGAAAATTTTAGGCATGTTGAAGCAGAAATTAAACTTGCATGTTGCTGCACTTTAACAGGAAACAAACTCACTTATTCTGCAGCCTTGTTCATCTGAACCATCTCCACAGTCATCAAGTTGGTCACACTGGAGATCCATGGGGATACATTTTTTATTACTGCAAGCAAACTCATCTTTTTTACAAGGTCTTGCTTTATATGTAAGCTTACCTATAGAGTTATTTAAAAAGAATGATCACTGTTTCACAGAATCAAAACAAATTTACTGAGTCTATAACAGTTTTAAGATTTTTACTAAATGCTATGAAAAACATGGATCCATAATCCTTTATTTGAAGCTCTTGGGGCTAAATGAAAAAAATTTCTGAAATTTTTGAACCTTAGAAAAATAACACTATATTTGCCCTATAGTAAATAATTATATTTCCATGTGAAAATGTTTTAATATTTACCAAAAATGAGATCCTTTTTTAAAGTAATATACACTACCTCAGGTCAGGTCAAGTCAGGTTCTGTCACCAAATGATTTTGCTGAATATTTCAGTAAGGCATTTAGGTTTTTGAATTTTAATTTCTGAATTGTGTAAAGGGGAATGTGTACACACATACACAATCTATATAAACATCCCCACCCCAAGAAGTTGTTTTAACAGAATATTTTAAACCTTTATGTTGTTTCTCTCATGCAGTACTTTCTGGAATAAAATACCTATAACCAGTAAAGACTCACAGACTTGGAGATATTCAGCTACACTGCTCTATTATGCATATGAAATGTTAGTAGATTATCCTCACATACTGTCAGAAAATCAAGTGCCTGATAATCTACCATCAGACATGCCACATGAAAATATTTTTTTTTAATTTCTTGAGCCCTAATCATTGTATTATCTGTAGCTCACATGGAATCAATTATTTTGCACTAAATGGATTTACCACCACAGGGCTCTTCATCTGAGTTGTCCCCACAGTCATCGATCCCGTTGCACATTTGCTCAGGCTGCAGGCATATTCTGTTATTTCTGCATCTGTGAGGTCTTGTGGGTGGGCAAAGAAATTTGTCTGAAAAGAAGAAAAAAAGCAGCTTCTTTGGGTACACTAACTTACGAAAATCCATCTTTCTTTTGTCGTCTTTTTATTTTCTTCCTTTTCAAATCCATGATCTAGCTTTTCGGAATATCTCTTATTGTGGAAATTGCTTACATGTAGCTATTAGAAAAATGTGTGATAATAGAAGTTATGATCCAAGTTATTTATATTAATTACAGAAGAGAGTGCACAGCTGAAATGTTGAATGAAGTAAGAAAAAGAGTCAAACTTCATGGTCTTATTTACAAATGCCTTAGCTGAGCTTCTCTAGTGTACCAAATTAATTTATGCCCACGTTTTATACAACATGGCAGGAACAGTTTTCTGAAAGAGCAATTTCACACAGAATAGAGCTTGAGCAAGCATATGTTACAGATCCAAAACTGAAAATAGGTCATTCAGAAAAAAAAAATAAATAAAATCCCAATATCACTACAGCTGCGTTTCTCAGTCTCTGTCTTTTTGAACAAACAGGTAGCTATGTACTTAAGGCACCTAAGGTGGTCTTATTTATTCATGTGTGTGTGTGTGTGTGTGTGTGTGTGTGTGTGTGTGTGATTTAAAGAAGCAATGAAATCCAGGGAAGTTTACACTTGTCCTTTCCATTAACACAAAATCTGAGACTTCTACTGCTAAAGTATGAAGCATCTTTAATGTCTTCTCTTCCTTACATGCAGGATAATCCAGGGCCCTATTGCTGGTTGGTCTCCTCATATTCTCACTCTGGAATTCTCTGCTTAGATAGTCTCATTCATTCTCATAGATTTACTTGATACTATCCTCTGGAGACTTTCAATTTGCTATTTAATTCTAGCATCTCATAATTAATTATAGTATGTTCCCTAGGGAATTTAAAGTTCAACAAGTTTCAAAACTCAATTCTTCATTATCTTCCCTTGACCTCTATCTCCTCAGACAAACTGTCTTATTTCTATAGTTCAGTTAGTGGTACATCATAGGCACAAGTTTGGGATTATCCCAAATGCACCTTCCCATTATGCTTCAACTCTTATTAGTCAACAAGTGCAGTTGGAATTGTCCCCAAATTTGCCCACTCATCTTGAAGAAGGAATTCATAGGGCCTGGACCCATCTTAGGCCTGTTCATGCTGATCGTGCTCGGCCACCTTTCCAATGGGCTCTGAACTCTGTGTTTAGTGCCTATGAAAACAACAACAGAAGGATAAGACCCCCTCCAGACAGGGGAACCTTGAAGATTGTATCTAGGTTACCCATCGCCTAAGAGAAAATATACACTAATCACCCCTTCCTCCAGACAGGCCATAAATTTTTTTGTATCAGTCGGAGTGTAAGCTTGGGTTTATTGATTCCTGGCTAATTATTTGACTGTTTGAGCACATGAGCACATAGCACGTGAGTGATGAGGTTATTGGGATTGTATTTTCCTTGGTTTATGCAAGTCTCAAGGAATTTGGAGTGGTGAGTTCAGACTCATACACAAGGGGTATAAAAGATTTTCACAAATGCTGGTTGGGGTCCTTGGCTAAGAGGAGACTCTGCCTTGGGCTCGCCAGTGTAATAAACTTCACTCCACTATCTACCACTATCTACATTGTCCTTCTGAGTGAGTTTGTTTCCCGGAACACGTGGCTACAACAATCTCCACNTGGGCTCGCCAGTGTAATAAACTGCACTCCACTATCTACCACTATCTACATTGTCCTTCTGAGTGAGTTTGTTTCCCGGGACACGTGGCTACAACAATCTCCATGCACACCAGTTACAACTCTAGTAGCTCAGCTCTTCAGTCTTTCTTACAGAGATGACTGCAGTAGAATCCCTAATGTCTGTTTCATTGTTCAACCTAAAATCCTCCCAAAGCTACCAGAACAGTAACCTGATCATTTCTTTCATAGTTATTTGTCACTTCTGGAATAAAATGTATGGTATTTTATGTGGCATAATAGACTAATTATCTTGTCCATGCCACTCCTACAGACTCATCCCTTGTCACTCTTAGGATTCTAGCAATACCACTTTATTAGCTCCTTAAATATGCCACATTCCATTTTTGCCTGATCTTCTTGCTTAAATTAAAATTTGGTTCACATTCTAAGCAGAGATCCTCCCCTTCAGGGTTTTAGGATTGTCTCGGGTGCTCACTCACTGTTCTCAGTCGCATTCAACTCTGCGACCTATGGACTGNCCTTCTTGCTTTAATTAAAATTTGGTTCACATTCTAAGCAGAGTTCCTCCCCTTCAGGGTTTTAGGATTGTCTCTTGTGCTCACTCACTGTTCTCAGTCGCATTCAACTCTGCGACCTATGGACTGTAGTCCACCAGGCTCCTCTGTCCATTGGATTCTCCAGGCAAGCATACTGGAGTGGGTAGCCATGCACTCCTCCAAGGGACCTTNTCTTCTTGCTTAAATTAAAATTTGGTTCACATTCTAAGCAGAGATCCTCCCCTTCAGGGTTTTAGGATTGTCTCGGGTGCTCACTCACTGTTCTCAGTCGCATTCAACTCTGCGACCTATGGACTGTAGCTCACCAGGCTCCTCTGTCCATTGGATTCTCCAGGCAAGCATACTGGAATGGGTAGCCATGCACTCCTCCAAGGGACCTTCCCAACTCAGGAATCAAACCCATATCTCTGGTGTCTCCTGCACTGTAGGCAGTTGGGAAATGCATTAGCCCACTAAGACTCCCTAAACCTTGTTCCCTTTAGCTCATGGTATCAGAATATGGAGAAGCAAACCTCCAGATCTGTCTCCTGACTACCTTCGTAAGGCATGCAACTGGTCTGTTATCAACTGTACACAGGGCTCTGAACACATGGTTTCTCCAACCCTGCAGAGCCCCTTAAACTCCTGCTGTAAAACTGCTCAAATCTCACATTATCTGTTTTCTACTATAGCTTCCAGAACTCTGCTATTATATATTCACATTCCTTTTTAAAAAATAAACTAAAACCAAAAACTGTTATTTTGAGGTCCATGCATTTGGTTATGTTTTTTTTTTCTTGCATTATTTTCTCATCAATCTTATAAACATCACCCCCTCCCAATTCACTGAAGTTTGTAGCACCTTTCCTCACAGTTCTTTCTCTATATCCAAATTATTCTGGCCTCCTAGGTGACATCAAAATCTGTATGAGAAAACCAGACAATAAATGCATCTCTTAGCTTCCTGAATTTTTCATACCACTTATTCTTTTATTATAATCCAGCTAGGCCACCCATTCTTCTAGAATGTTGTGCACACGGGTGGACTTTGACAAATTTACCTTAATTCAGCCAATGACAGTTCCTGTTGCTTGCAGATAAGAAACACTTCCAATTGCTTCATTTACAAAGCCACTGATTTTAATGATCCAAATTCAGACCACAGTCTTCAATTATTCAACTTTTTAATTCAACCAGTCTCATTAAGGACAGTTTTTCAGTCTTACCTGAAACATTAGTCCCTTGATATGTCTAACTCTTCCCTATTTACCAACGCCTTTTTTCTTTTTATTTCCCTTTCTGCTGATATTAGATTCTAAATTCTATTTGTTTTTATGATTTTAATAGCTTTACTGAGGGGTAATTTACATTCCATAACATGTAGTAGTCATTTAAATGTGCCATATTCTATTTCTTAATTTACTTATTTGATATTGATAACCTATTATATTTTGGACATTTTTCTAAGTACTAATACTTAGTCTAAATGATCTACATTCTCTGACACCTTTGCTTTCATCCTTTTTGATTATCTAACAGAATACCCAAACTTAGGTAAATGAAGCCATCTACTATCCCAATGTGTACATTTGGGAAGCCTAGGAATGTTGTAGATAATCATACTGCAATGCTGACTGCTATCACAAATATGAATATTTATCAATGCCAGATAGGCCCTGAACACTACTTGGAAATCACTCATTTATATCTATATTTATATTTTTAGTGCATAATGTCATTCTTACCCTTTGAATCAATAATGATTCAAATCTATGTTCCTTTCAAGTCTCCCTACCACACCAACCTTTCATATACAGAATATATATATTCTATACATGAACATGTTTCCTTACTATACACAAATAAGTGGAAATAAAAAGATAAAAATTATTATATCATTAAATATCTGTTCATCACCTGCATATACATATAGTCTATCAACTTATTTCAAGGAGTCACTTTTGTTGTTGTTGTTCAATTGTTAAGTCGTGTCCAGGTTTTTGCTACCCCATGGACTAAAGTGCCCCAGGCTTCCCNATCATTAAATATCTGTTCATCACCTGCATATACATATAGTCTATCAACTTATTTCAAGGAGTCACTTTTGTTGTTGTTGTTCAATTGTTAGGTCGTGTCCAGGTTTTTGCTACCCCATGGACTAAAGTGCCCCAGGCTTCCCTGTCCTTCACTATGTCCTGAAGTTTGCTCAGATTCATATTCACTGGGTCGCTGATGCTTCTAAACATCACAACCTCTATTTTCCCCTCCTCCCTTTTGCATTCAATCTTTCCTAGCATCAGGGTCTTTTCCAAGATTCAGCTCTTCAAGGGGTCACTACTCTTACATAAAACTGATTATTTTAACTTGCTCTGAAACTCAATTTTCCCTACCTCTTCAGGAACCATTTCATCTTTTTTGCAACATTTTATTACCTTGGTATTTTTCTTGTCATACTTCTTTTTTTTTTTTCTTTCTAATCATCCTGTTATTACTCGCCTGAGTCTCTTCTGGCTACTCATATTTATTTAGATGTTTGGTGGCCCTTGATATTCTATCTTAATTCCTTTCTTTTATGTTTTACTCCCTCTCTGCCTGAATCNCTATGACCAACCTAGACAGCATATTAAAAAGCAGAGACATTACTTTGCCAACAAAAGCTTAACTAGTCAAAGCTATGGTTTTCCCAGTAGTCATGTATGGATGTGAGAGTTGGACCATAAAGAAAGCTAAGTGCTGAAGAATTGATGCTTTAGAACTGTGATGCTGGAGAAGACTCTTGAGAGTCCCTTGGACTCCAAGGAGATCCAACCAGTCAACTCTAAAGGAAATCAATGTTGACTATTCATTGGAAACATTGATGCTGAAGCTCCAATACTTGGATGCGAAGAACTGACTCATTGGAAAAGACCCTGATGCTGGGAAAGATTGAAGGCAGGAGAAGAAAGGGACAACAGAGGATGAGACGGTTGGATGGCATCACCAACTCAATGGACATGAGTTTGAGCAAGTTCTGGGAGCTAGTGATTGACAGGGAAGCCTGGCATGCTGCAGACCATGGGGTCACAAAGAGTTGGGCATGATTGATGACTGAACTGAAGTGACAATGATGATTGTGGNAGTTTGAGCAAGTTCTGGGAGCTAGTGATTGACAGGGAAGCCTGGCATGCTGCAGACCATGGGGTCACAAAGAGTTGGGCATGATTGATGACTGAACTGAAGTGACAATGATGATTGTGGGGAAATAAAAAGGCTAACAAATATTTCTAATCAGTATATCCAGTTCCTTGGGAATGGGGTGGAAATATTAATGTGAAACAAGAAAAAATCCTAGGGTAATTCTGTCTTGCATCAACAAAATTTCCCCTGTGTTATTTCTTTCCCCTATCCCCACTTTTCTCCCTCTGTCCTTGTTCTTTTATACTTTGTTTGCTGTTCATATTCCTTTTCCATTCTTCTCATATTTGTTCTTAGAGAACTGTGAAATGAACTGTCAGAATTGTCATTTTTGGCTAGCTAGCATCCAGATTTTATTTGGAAATCAAACAAGATAGTCGTGATACCTTTGGGGGCATTTCAGTTCTTCATATGAGATCAATGAAAGGGAAATTAGAAATTCAATTTCCTTGGGTCTGACCACTCTGGTTGAAATGGGATGCTCCAGTGAAATATCTTGCTGAGATGATATTTTTCTGTTGTTGAGCAATTTCTATTGTTGCCAAGATTTACTTGTCTCTTCTTTTCACAAAAGGTGCAGCACTTTACAGCTTGTGAATCTTCCAGTGAATGAAACATATGAACTGTTACTTCCTGCTTTCTCTCAGTTTCATCCCATGTAAGAAATAAGACTTATTTTCTGAATTCCTATAGTTTCCTCTTTGCTGATGACAGTTTAATTAGACTGCCTGCTATACAACTGATTTTCTTCTTTCCTTCCCCTCTTCTTTTCCCAAGCATTAAAGATTTACCATTTACTAGAATTTCTTAAATAATAATGTTGGTAAAACTTGCTAAGTGTTACTCACTGTGATGTCAGACTCCTTGTGACTTCATGGACTGTAATCAGGCTCCCCTGATTGTAGACTGTTAGGATCCTCTGTCCATGGGATTATCCAGGCAAGAATTCTGGAGTGGGTTGCCATTTCCTTCTCCAGGTGGTCTTCCAACCCAGGGATTGAACCTGAGTGTCCTGCAAGGCCTCCCTGTCTATCATCAACTCTCAAAGTCTACCCAAACCCATGTCCATCGAGTCGGTGATGCCATCCAGCCATCTCATCCTCTGTTGTCCCCTTCTTCACCTGCCCTCAATCCTTCCCAGCATTAGGGTCTTTTCCAATGAGTCAACTCTTCATGTGAGGTGGCCAAAGTACTGGAGTTTCAGCTTCAACCTCAGTCCTTCCACTCTCCACCCAGGACTGATCTCCTTTAGGATGGACTGTTGGATCTTCTTGCAGTCAAAGGGACTCTCAAGAGTCTTCTCCAACACCACAGTTCAAAAGCATCAATTCTTCAACACTCAGCTTTCTTCACAGTCCAACTCTCACATCCATACATAACCATAACCACTGGAAAAACCATAGCCTTAACTAGAAGGACCTTTGTTGGCAAAGTAATGTCTCTGCTTTTCAATATGCTATCTAGGTTGGTCATAACTTTCCTTCCAAGGAGTAAGCATATTTTAATTTCATGGCTGCAATCACCATCTGCAGTGATTTTGGAACCCCCCCAAAATAAAGTGTGACATTTTCTACTGTTTCCCCATCTATTTCCCATGAAGTTATGGGACCATGTAAACTCAAGAGAATAATAGAAGACAAGCATTTTAACCAACAATTTCAATAAAATATACTGTCAAAATAAATGAATATGCTTTAAAACCATGAGTTCATAAGGGTTTTAAGAAAGACTTCACAGAGGAATTTTAAACAGAATGAAACTGAGAAAAGATTTTTCACGCATAAGGATAAACAGAAATGTGATGTATCCAAGGGGTGAGCTATATAATGGTGAATGACATTGGAAAAATAGCCCATGTACTGGTCATGAGGAAGTAATTTCGAATTTTGTTCACCACTTTCCTTTTCCACGTCCATTACTGTACGGGGGACACATTTAATAAATAAGCATTCCATTAAAATTTGCTGAATAAATGATCAAATGAATGAAGTAGCAAATGTAGAAAATGAGGAATATATATCAAAATTTTATGTAGTTTATGGCAACCCACTCCAGTATTCTTACCTGGAGAATTCTATGAACAGAGGAGCCTGGCAGGCTACAGTCCATAGAGTTACAGAGAGCCTAATGTGACTAAAGCAACAGCATGTATGCACCCGTACATATACACAGGATAGAAAGAGTGTCTATGAATCAAGAATCTAATATCATGCAATGATTATAATAACTTCTCAGTATATTTTGTAGAATTAATTAATGTTTTTCTCAGCAATAGTGCTAATTCAAGTAAAAGAGGTCAATAATCAGTCACACTGTTCTATTTATATTGACAATAACACAGAAGGCAATACTTTTAGATACTTTTTCTACCATCAGAAGGGTTTGATTTATAATATATTGCATATAGTTGATGCATGTGTCTATGTCTATATTTGTGGGGTTTTTAATCATCATCTTAGACATCTTAAAACACACAGAAAAACAGAAAGAACAGAATAATAAAACCCATGTGCTCATTATGCATATTTAACAATTATCCACATTTAGCTATTCATGTTTCACAAGCCTCTCTCCCAGTTTATTTATATTTGAACTTTAACATAATGACAATAGCTTCAGAAAATTAATACTATCATGGTATTAATAGAAAAATTTTGTTATTCCCAATCCACTTTAAAAATTTCCTAATTTTCTCAACTGTAGAAAAACACTGTTTGGTAGAAGAAAAATGTAAAAGAACCTATACATTGAATTTAATTTGAGTTTCTTTTAATGTATAACTCTTTTTTGAATGCCATTTACTACTTAGGAAAAGCAGCTCATTTGCTCTATAGAATGTCTCACATTTGAATTTGGCTAAGTAAATACTAATAAAGTTACTTAGAAACCTCCAAAGTAACAATTAAGTTTTTTGTTTAAATATTATTATCAACTCATATATTTGTATATGTTATTATATTTCATTACATTACAGTCATTTTTTTTTTCTTTCTAAGGCGCAAATTGTCCCTTTTTTATGTAGAAAACCCTGCAATTTTGCTCCTATGTATTTTGGACACTATCCCAATAGTCTTGTTTTCTGGCTTGACAAGATGTTAGTGGTTCATTTTGTCAATTTTCACACACAGATCTAGAATTAAACATTTCTCAAAGGAGTTTTGATTCTGTTAATTGGGTAATGTAGTTAGAGGTCATGATATGAATGCTAGAGATAGTCTTTAAAGCCGGGATGTCATTGATTTTAGGATTTTTCAATGGCAGAGCTAAAAACATATATTTTTTAAAAGAGAAAAATAAATCAAGATCTCAACCTGATATTTTTGAATTTAATTACAGGGTTTTTATTTACTTGCATTTTTCTACGTTCATATCTCCTTTATTTTATTAAAAAAAATTTTTTTTTTCATGGACTAAAAATCTAGTCTGAGTCCACTTTTTTTTTTTTT